>CDMY01000644.1:12745-37430 GCA_001179505.1 Vitrella brassicaformis | reverse complement strand
GTGAGGGGGACACACACATCATCTCATCGACAGCATCTCATCGACAGAGCATCTTTACTTGCCTGCACGTTCTGCGCCTGAGGCTGGACTGCTTTGTTGCCCTTCTGGCCTCTCTTTCCTCTGCTGTCTGGCTGTTCCTGTCTGGATGTTCTGTGCTGTTGGCTGGCGACGTGTCTTGCTTTCTTTTTCAAGAACGAGCAGTGGCCGATTTTTCATCTGAGCGCTGGCCACGTTAGACGTACGGACGCATTGATTGGACACACCATCTGCCCTCAGGGGCCGGGGCCTAGGTGCCCGTTAACAAACGAACGAACGAACGAACGAACGCATGCATTTCGCGCCGCCAAAGCTCGCGAGGCGTCCTCCCTGAAAAATCCCTCGACATGGCTGGACGTTTGAAGGTCGCGTGGGTGGACGGGGATGTCGTTACATCGTCGCGTCAGTACGAGGTTCTACTGCTGCTGTCCAAGAAGCCTGCGGCGTGCGAGAAGGGAGCGGTTGCTCGGTGGGACTATCGGGCGGCACTGGGACAAGGAGTCGAGTGGCCTCGGAGGTGTTACCGGAGGTTCGACGAGGTGCCTGACAGCGCCAGACTGACGCTCAAATATCCCGTTGGTAAAACAGGAAGGCTGGGACTCACTGGGGAGAGAAGCCGACAGGCGGGGCGATTGAAGGGGTGAGTGAGTCAACTCTCCTGAATACAAGTGACTTTCCATCACTCAGGTATCATCAGAGGACAGCTCAAGGAGCAGGACGACCCAGTGAGGACGTCTGTCATGTACAGTGCTGCAATCTCTCTCTGCATCTTCGGCGTCGTAGCTGGTGTTTCGGGAGTCGGACTTGCTCTTGACGGAGTCAGCGCTGCGGTGCAAAAGTTCCGCAGGCCACAGCCGCCGCAGACACAGGTAAATGAGTTGATGAATGGGTGCCAATGGGTGGTCTCACGATGACCTGATTGATCTCCTGCGCGTGTTTGTATGCTTTTCCAGGCTGTCTGATACAAGACGCATCGCTGTAGACGTCAACCTCAGGGGACATTCGTGTGCTTTTCTGATACGTGCGAACGGCTTTCTCTACGTGTGCTACTTGTGCGTTTGCTGGACTGTTTGACGATTGCACCCTAATAGTGTCGACTGTTTTCCATCTTCGCTGTGTGTGTGTGTGTGTGTGTGTGTGTGGGCGTGTTTGCTTGTTTGCATACGATGGAAGCGCATGTACGAATGCTGATCCATCGCGCACAGGCGCAGGCACATATACCCACACCGCCACACACTGACACTCACGTGTGCGTGTGTTTATGCCTTCAGTGGTGTACATATCTGTGCATGAGGTCAATTATTGAACAATTCTGTCGGTTACGATGAATCATGTGCTGGATGTCTGGTATGAGCTCGGCATCACCTGCAGGCGTCCATCCACCCATCCTCAGATTAATGCATTGTGTGGGTAGAGTGTGCTGTGCGCCATCTCTGTCTGTGCATGTGTGAGAGTCTGCGTACAATCGGTGAGCTTCTTGAGCCAAGCTTCGCTCGTCCCCGTTCTTTTTGGGGCCGAGTGGATCGCGGGCAGAAGAAAGGAGCACCGGAGCGCATAGTGTATTCGTCGCGCGTCTGCAATTGTCCCTTGATCTGGTGCTGAGCCGTACAAACATCATGCCAGGGAGAGAGGTAAGCTGCTGGCAAAGATGTCCACGGATGTCCTGCCTGTGAGATTGGGATGTTTGGCTGCGTCAGGGTGGCAAGGCGAAGCCGCTCAAGCAGCCCAAAGCCAAAGAGCAGCAGCTGGACGATGCCGACGTTGAGGTGAGGAGAGAGGGAGAGGATGGGGAAACACACACGATGGGATCTGATCTGTGCATCTGTGTGTGGTGCTGGTTGCTGGTTGGTGGCTCAGTTCAAGAAGAAACAGGCGGAGGACAAGAAGTAAGGCGTCAGCAGCACCATCGTCACCACGTCACGTCATTCCGTGTGTCACGCCGCTTGGTGTGTGGTTGTGCTGTCATGTCAGAGCCATGCAGGCGGCAGCCAAGGCCATGGCGGGCAAGAAGAAGTAGCCACCTAGCTAACGAGCCTGCCCGCCGTCATGGACGGCAGGCTCGACGAGGCTCTTCCTTTTGTTGAGCTGACTGCGCGTCGGGTTTGGCTCTTGTCTGTCTGTCTGTCAGTTTGTTGAGTGGCTTTATTTTGGCATGATTGGCATGGCTTGGCTGGGCGACTGTGTGGGAGGGGATCGCTGGCTGGCCGGATGCTGCGTGTGTGGGGGTTTGTAGAGGACCGGCTTGCGTGTTGTGTGTGTGCTGGCACGCTATTTGTATGTCGACTCCATCCATGGGATGCACTCATGGGCTGACACTCAAATCTGTGGATGGGATTCCGTATGATTACATACACATCGATCAGCTGCACACGTCACTTGGACCACGCACGCAATGGATGCAACACATGGACATGCTAGCTGAATGGCCGGATGGACACCGACTGCACATGCGTACACAAATATGATGGTTTCTCCACGCGCACATGAATGGACCCATTGTCTGTGTGCCCAGGATGCAGCCAGCCCATCACCTACACAGGCGCTGTCTGTGTTCAGCCTTCAGCCCCGATCGTCGTTTCCTCTTCGTCAGTGTATGTGTGCCAACATGAATCGTTCACTGAGGCACAGTTTTTGCCCGATAGTGTTTCGAGCTGTCTGTCTGTCTGTCTGTCTGTCTGTACACATGGGTTGAATGACACACAACGAATGCAATGCAATGCAATGCATCAGTAAGTCAGTCATGTCACCAACCAGCCAAACACCACACAACATACACACAACATAACTTGGATCGCAGCAAGTGATCGAAGATATCTACACGCCACGCCCTCTACACATCCTTCCTGCAGCAGGCGGGCTGCGATAGGTGCTGGTCGACACAGAGCAGAGAAACGAACAACACAGCTGTGAGCAGCAAGGGGGGCTGGTGCTTGGCATGTCGTTCTATGTACCTGTAGTACTAAGTAGATGGGCGGATTCAGGTCGCCGCTGCTGTGCCCCCCATCCATCTCATCAGCAGCTCTGTCAGACAAGGAGACAGACAGACATAAGAGACAGGCAGACACAGACATGTGTGTACTCATGAATGCCCCCATCCATCCATTCATCCATCCCCCTCTCCACTGTCTGCTCACTGGTCG
Organism: Vitrella brassicaformis; assembly: GCA_001179505.1. NCBI lineage: Eukaryota > Vitrellaceae > Vitrella > Vitrella brassicaformis. The sequence continues at coordinate 34,254 of CDMY01000644.1, read as the reverse complement.
GCCTCCACGTGTTGCTGTTGCTGTTCGTCGTCGTCGATCATATCGTCGTCGTCCTCTCCCTGGTCGCCGTTCATGCCGTCGTCGTCCATGAATCCCTGAACACGCACATCATGAGTGGGCATGGCCTCCACGTATGTGTGTGTCTGTGTGGTTCTTCCCGCCCACCTCGTCTATACCGTCGCCCGCGCCGTCCTCCAGGCCGTCCTCATCCATACCGTCCTGCACACACACACACACACAACATTGAATCATCACATGCATGTGACTGTCTGCCCCTCCCTGCTGACCTCATCGATGTCATTCTCCTCGTCTAGGTCGTAGTCCCCCAACCCATCATCATCATCCGATGACTCCTCACCCCACAGCGCACCGGGCGGCCCCCTCTGGTCCATCCCCTCCCACGCATCTATCACCTCCACCACACACTGACCTCCCCCCGCCCCTCGCACCACCACACGGCTATCGAAGGCACACTCGAATGGCTTGCTCCTGCCGAATCCACTGTCGATGTCAGGCAGCTCATAGCGCTGCGCCTCCTCACACCGAATCAGGTGGATCACGTCACGGAGGCCATACACGATGCCCTCGTCTACCTGCCCGCCCTCTCCCCCTCCCTGGCTGTCTGATGTGTCGGTGTGTGTGATGTGTGGCGTGACGAAGGCAGTGTGGCGAAAGAGACGGCGCCGCACAGAGGGGCTGGCCACATTGCAGACACGCGAGACGAAAAACCGCAGTGCCGCATTGAGCCGCCGCCCGAGTGGCGTGCGGGCTGAGAAGGGCAGTGGAGCGAGGGGGTCTAGATAGGCGGCAATCTCACTGCACAACACACCCACACGGAACACAGAGTGGGAAGGCGATAAGGCAGAGAGAGTGCGCAGGGGGGCGAGGGACGTGTTGATGAAGTGCATGGCGTGTGTGGGGACAGACCGACTCAGATAGTCGTGATACACCGACAAAATGCGGCGCTTCTGTCTGGCTGTCGTGCGAAAGTGTGTGAGTGCTCTGTCTACCGATGCCCCCAAGTGGTTCAGATGCTCGGCAGCAGTGTAGTGGCCCTCACGCACAAACTCCACAAGGGGTGGCCAGAATCTGGCGCCAGTCATTGCGGCACCATCGTCATCAACGTCAGCCCCTGCTTCCCTCACCAGAAATGACATGACCTCCGTGTCCTCATGAGCAAGGATGAGTGTGCTATGCACAGCCTTCACTCTCTGCCTCACTAGCCAATACACGACAGCCCTGTTCTGGCTCTCTACAGCGCGACTGAGGGCATAGCTGCCCCTTTCCCCCTCGCCCCATCCCTCCAGCACCTCCCACCCCGTCCCTTCCACGATTTTCTCGAGAATGGCAATATGAGGCTCGGTGTGGCCATCGTGCGCCGCATCCCCCGGCTGCTCATCCGCTTGCTGGTCCTCCGCTTGCTGGTCCTCCTCCCCTCGAAATTGGCACTGACATGCCTCGTTGAGAGCCGTTTCTCCGTAGAGACCGGGTGGTCTGGGTGCCGCTGCTGCGGCAGTGGTCAGCCGAGTGACCACCTCCAGACACTGTGTGGCCGAGATGTCCTTCATGGCCGAACTGGTGAAGACCGACGACAGCGCACCACCAGGATAGTAGCACCTGGCGCCGTGCCTGAGGAGGGTCTCGATCATGGGCAGAAGGGCCGACAGCTGAGCGGAGTCTGCATGACGGAGGCGGTCTAGCAGGGAGTCCAGGGGTTTCTTGCTGCAGGGAAGGGCCCATGGAGCGCCCTCTGGGCTGTAGCTGGTGTAGTTCACGGAGGCTCCCGCGTCGATGAGGCTCGTGAGAATGGCGGCACCATCCTCTCCGACACATTTCTCGGCGGCCAGATGCAGCAGGGAAGCCCGACAGTCACAGCGCCCGTCGTGGTATTGCCCATTGGGGTCGGCCTTCTGCTGCGTCAGCAGCTGGGCCGCTGCGTCAGGTGAGAGGGAACCATAGTGGAGGCCGAATGCCAACTGTTTGGTGGGCGAGAGGGCAAAGGCTGGCACTCCACCGGGCGAGAGGCTCACGGCGAATGGCTCGCCGGGCTGCTGCTGTGGCTCAAAATAGGACATCGCCACATCTCACTGGCCGATCACGTGGAAGCGAGGCTGCCGCAAACACACAGCACAATGACAAAAGCGGCACGAGAGAAGGGGAATCACATGTGATCATCTGCCTGGACTGCCTCCTCACCTTCATGGCCAAGTTCATGGCATGCGCATCACAGGCTCTTCGACGGCGCTGCAACGCTAGGATGGCCTCGTGTCATGCTCCTTGCACCCACGATATCCTCCGAAACGCCGCATTCGCAGGATCGACATTTGCGCGCTTGAATGAGGCGAGAGTGGAAAGAAGAGATCTTGGCCTCCCCCATGGCTTCGAAGATCTTGAATCAAAATGTTGAATGAGTAACAAACGAGGATGAACCGAAGATGAACCACGCCGAATCGACCGAGTGGAGGGAGTCCTCCCGTCTGACAGTCGGCAGATGCACCTGCCAGTTCGTCGCCTACCATCGCTTTCTCGGCCGCATCCTCCTTACCACCCTGCAGCTGACGGCAGCGGCACTTATTGTCGGCATCTTCCTCACTGTGGTCATCATTGCCTTTGCGAGTGGCGCCATCCCTTTGATTTCACAGCCGCCGACCGAGCTGCTGCTCTACAACTGTGCCGTGCTTTGTCTGGAGGTCAACTTGGCGCCGCAGCACGCGGAAGCGTACGGGAGGAGGTCACTCATCTGGCATGCAGTCGGGGCTATCGGGGTCAACTGGGGAATGCAGATCGCTCTCTACAGTGTCGTTCCGTGTGTGCCGGGGGGATCAGTCAAGTCGTGCTCGTTCCCCTTCACCAACTGGATTGCCGTCCTTTCCCAGCTGGCGGGCTCGGTGGTGTTTTGGATGACCATTGTGCGGGAGCCCAAGAGCTGGGGCGGTCGGCTTGTCAAGGCGATTGTATCAGGGGTCTTGGTCCAGGTGTTTATCTACACGCTGATGTCCGTGAATGTGGGCGTGCTGCTGCTGGCGAGGGAGAGCAACACGCTGCTGGCCGAGGTAATCATTACGGGCGGATATCCCCTGCTCAAAATGGTGATCCGTGAGCTGCTGCTCGTGCTGGCCATCCGTGCTTGGAGTAAGTCGGCGCGTCGATGAGGGGCATGTAGATCCGTTCACTGACGTGTTTGTTTGTATGTGCGTGTTGTCAGCCAAGGAGGGTCGTGCGAGCCATGAGGTCGAGCAGCAGCTGCTGCCGAATAATGTCCGCAGTAGCGAAGCTGCCCTCGGAAGTAGGCTTGAACACATGTGGATACACGCGCGGCGAGAGAGCACTGCATTTTCCGATGCATTGTGTGCTCTTGTACAGTCCCTGGCAAGTTCCTCATCTACCTTGCGTCGAGTCGCCAGGTACACGCAAAGCGAAGCCTTTCAGCTGCGTCGCAGGCGTGCCATATCTCTCCCTTTCTGTGCCCGCCCCTCACGATGGGTGGATGCATCAGGTGTTGCTGATAGCCGTGTTCCTCCAGGCGTTGGCCGAGTTTGGTGCCAGAGCGGTCTTGGCACTCTGGGGCCGCGTCTACTACAGTGCGCAAGGCAAGAAAATGAAGACGGCCGTCGCCGAGACGGCCACACAAATCAAGGCCAGAGGTCAGAATGAAAACATAGCCAAAGGGGTCCCTGTACACAGGTGCATGTCTGTGTGGTTCAGTGAGCGTCCTGGTGCCCCGTCTGAGCACGAGTTCTCTGTCGCTGTCGTTGTCGACCTCTGATGACACCATGCTACACCGCAGCAGCCCGCCGCCCCCCACACTCCCTGCGCGTCCGTCGTCAGGCCATGTGGAGCACCTTTCCCCCTCCCCTCATCCCTCTCTGTACATCCTGCCGTCACAAAACGACGCAGACAACGATCAAGACGCATCGGCTGCCCAGGAGCCATCAGAGAATGGCGATGAAGGTGCCCTGGTGGTTGTGCGCTCTGCACCCCCATCAGTCAGCCGCTCGCCGCCTCAGGGCTTGTCGCCCCTTTGGCCAGCCCCCCTTGCGCATCAACCGTCAATGGCTCGCTCCATATCGACGGAGAGGATGCTCGAGAGGTGGCGGTCGAGGTCAATGTCGCTTGACAGTGTTACATTACGGGCATCATCGCGTGTCAGCCGGGTAGACAGTCGGGCTGGGACACAGGGGATCCCTGTGGTGGATGGGCCGTGGCTTGAGATGGATGGATCCGCAAAGTCGCGTCGGCCATCAAGCCGCAGGAGCGGGGCAAGTGCGGCAGAGGACAGCGGTGGGCTAGGTGACCCTTCACAACGACCCGAGGTCTCTTCCGATGAGAAGAGGGCAGATGATGCGTCACAAGCAAGGGGGGAGGAGGAGGAGGATGGCGTGTCGGCACGCGACGGGGAAAAGCTGGCGGTCTCAGTCCAGGAGAGAGCCACGTCGCCAGAGGGACAGACCGCAATCATGGGCTTGGAGAACCACAACAGCGGGGTGGCGAGGAGTCGGACATTCGTGCTGCTGCAGTCCGACAGGGGTGCGTTCATTCACCGGAGGGAGATCACGGCAGCCAATCTTATCCTCGCTGACCTGCTCATCAACGTGATCGCCATTGTGGCGCTTTCATACAGTCGTAAGTGCAGGGGAGAGGCCAGGGGGTCAGACAGACAGACAGACAGACAGGCAGGCAGAGAGTGCACCGCTTTGGTCTCTTTGCGTCACGTCACGTCAATGAAGAGGCAGAGAATACCCAGCGAGTGCAAGACAGACCATAGCTGAAGGGGACTCAGAGAGGCCGGGAGCGGCAACCGATTAAATGGGTTGCTGATCCCACTGGGAACCCTCAGCAACAGACATCCATCGTACTCTGTTGTCGTGGTGTGTGGATGTGTGCAGTTGTTCTCGGCTCGTTGGTGACGCTCACAAGCGGCTCACCAGCAGACAGCTCGACGGAGGACGTGTCAATGACATCGCCGCAGGAAGATGCCGATCGCAAGTGGGGGGTCATAAGTGGCGGGGAGCTGGCTGTCCGCGCGACCATCATCCTGTGTGTCGAGTATGTGACGGATATCGTTGCATTTGTTGCGGAGGACTGGGCGTATGGGATTGAGGCGTGGAGGAAACGCATTCAGCTGTCGTTTTCTGAGCACGTGACCTTCGGCTTCACCTCTCTGGCGGCGTGTGCATATCTGGCTCTCGCTCTGGTGGTGGAGACGTGATCATGAAGGCCATACAGACAGACAGACAGGCCGTGTAGTATACTGCAAGGGGTACCCGGGTCGTGGCGTGTGTGGGGCTTTTGTAGTGAATGAATGGTGGAGGGTGCAGTGGATACAGACACGATTTATAGACACTCATGGACGTCATTTGTCTGATCGGTATGTCGGCTTGTCGGTACCTCAAGCAGTAGATATTCTCATCTCATCTCATGCCATGCACGAGCAATGAAGGACCGAACTGTCTGCATGGTGTCATCCCTGTTGCTGCGTGTGTCGTGTGTGTCGTCCGATGGAATCAAAATCACTGCACCTTGACGGTCTGGTGGCACGTGACGCACGAGACACCATCCTCGCCGCCCGTACCGCCGTCAGCCTGACGCACCACACACAGACACGGCCGCCAATCCATCCATCCGTCCATCCGACCATGGTCACATACGTTTCGTCTGGTGAGGCTGTTGAGTTGGGTGCCGAAGATGGATGTCCTCTTGGCCTTCAGGTCGTCGCCGTTGCCCTCACCGGGTGTGCTGGCTGCGTGTGGCGTGGCGTCCTGGGTGGGAGTGCTGTCCGAGTGCGGCAGATCCTCACGATAGATGGGCTCCTTCTCACACTCGACGTGCTGAAGCCACACATTCGCAGGCACACACCATGTGTGTCTCTCCTCATGCGTGAGTGTCTCCCCCGCTCACCTCGACGCTCTCGAGGACGCTGCCGTGTTTGGAGTCGAGGTAGTAGAGCCACACACAGAAAAAAGCCGCCAGACACGACAGGGCGATGAACATGTGCTCCACCACCACATAGCGACCTGCACACCACCCAGATAGAGGTCAACTGGGCCGCCTGCTCCCATGTCTGTCTGCCTGCATGTGCAAACCCACCCCCACCTGTTTTGGCTCTGAGGTAGGCGACTTGGAGCGGCACTAGGAAGAGCCCCGCGTTCTGCAATGCAGTGGCGAAGCCGTACGCCGTGCCTGCATGGTGCTCGTCGACAGCAAGACCCAAACAGGGCCAGATGACCTGGAAATAATGACACAGGCATTAAGTCGATTGTTGAGCATGTCTGGCTGTCGGCTGACGGTGGCAAAGACAGTGTATCCGAGGCCCAGCAGTATCATCGGGATCTGACCAGAAAGAGAGATGAGACACGGTCGACATTATCCTAGCACTCGTGTGTGTCTCACACCTCAGGTGTGACGTGCAGCAGCAGGTAGTGGGCCAGGCCGACCAGCAGAGACGACCAAAAGCAGAAACCGACACGCTTCCCCACCTAATGACACAACACACCCGTCGACGGACAATTCACCAGTGCATGTCTGTGTGTTTTGTCCTCGCCGTCCATTCATTGGCACCTTGTCGGATACGATCCCGAAGATCGGTGACGCCACTGCCGAGAAGGCGAAGATGATGCTCATCACCTGACCCGCATGCTCACGAGCCTGATACCACAACAAGGCACACCGAAGATCCCGCCTTCCCCGTGTGTTTCGTCGTGTTGTGTTGTGTGTGATGGTCATCTACCTGTGCGGGTGGCTGGTCGTAGTACCATTCCTCGACGAGGAAGGCCGAGGCGATGTTGTTGAACGGCAGGATGGCGCAGTACAGGACCAGACACACCATCGACGCGACCCAATACACCGGGCCGAACCGCATCGCCTCCATGAACGACATGCGGTGAGAATGGGAACTCTGGTTGACCGGATGAGCGGATACGGAACGCGGATGAACTCATGCAATTGTCACATCCCTCCTCTCTCACCGTCGTTGTTGTGCTGGCGACTGTCGTCTCGGTGGCGCCATGAGTGCTCACGCTGGCGGCGATCTCTGCGTTGTGTCTGTCAGTGTCCCGCTCGACTCTGGCGTCTATGATGACGAGCCCCACGGAGCCGAGCATGCACAGGATGAGCAGCACCTCGCTGAAGAGGAGGGCCGACGTCACACCCAGCCGTGTGGCGATGACCGGCGAGATGAGGTCATTGAGCACACTCCCGCCCCGCGCCACACACAGATTCATCCCCAGCGCCATGGCCATCTGGTGCAGAAGAGAAGAGCATCTGCATGATATTTCATTTGTGTGTCGGATGACTGACCTCTCGCTCCTTGAAGTACTGCATGAGCAGGACGGTGGCGGCCACGTTGAGGCTCTCGCCGCCCAGCCCGAAGCACACTCGGCCAGTGAGCATCAGGGGCATGTTCACAACGTAACACCCCAGACACACCACCGCCTGCAAAGCAGCCCAAACAACGCCACACACGACGCCACCACACACATCCATCCATCCATCCAACACACACATGGAGAATGGCGGCCAGGTGACCATTCTGACCTGTCCGACGACCAGGAATGCGTTGAGGATGACGAGAGCGGCCCTGACGCCCATGATGTCGATGAAGTATCCGAAGAGCAGCGGCAGGAAGATGTTGGGCAGCGCATAGACCGAGTAGAGGAGATTGAAGTAGAACTCGAACTCAGACACTGACAGCTGAGGGCTGAAGTGGTCCAGCAGCGACTCGTTCAAAGCCGCAGGGTTGTCGAAGCTGCACACACACAGCACAGCCAGAGATGAACGAGAGATGCCAACAGATCATGGTGGATGCATCCGTGCCTGTAGTAGCATCCAATCATGATGAGGCAGGCGAGAGCAAGGACGCCCCAGCGGGTGCCGTCGTCGCCCTTGGTGCGATGACCAGCATGGAGACCAGCCATCCTCAGTTGCAATGCTCAGACAGACGCCGGCTGATCGGAGTTGATGATTCTGGCCGAAACGCCGGAAAACAACATGCGAGCTAGATGCACGGAGTCAAGGGTGTGTTGTCGTTGGAACGCGGATCTTTGCTTCCCTTGCTTCTGACCCTCGCTCAGTCTACGCTGCGCACAACGCCACCCTTCACCTTTAATCAGCCGCAGCGGCCCTTCTCTTCTCTGCTGTGGTCTTTCGTCAGACAGAGGGCCAGGCGCATGATGCCATCAGCGCAGGACGGAGCATTCTGGGAGGTGGGGTGACTGAGTTATTGATTCATTGATTAATCGTTTGTCACGCGTGACGATCTGTCTGCCTGTCTGTCTGTCTGCCTTGCAGAGTAACTGGCAGGAAGGGGTGGCGCCGGGTGACGAATGGGACACTTCAAAGCCAAGTCCGCGAAACAGAGAGAGAGGCTGGCTTTATGCAAAGGCCATACCTGTGTGCAGCAGACTCTCTGTTGTGTGTGTGTCATTGCTGTGCGTGTCAGCTCCCGTGTTGGTCAAGTATGTGGCTGATGGTGTGATTCCCAAGGGCAAGGCACTCGTGCCGGGATGCGGTCAGCATACTCGCACACACAAGCAAAGGCTGAGGAGTTTCAGCTGAGGCTGCTGCCATCGATTGATTCATTCATTCATTCAGGTCGTGGGTATGACGTGGGTGCGCTGTCTGACCTGTCACGAGAGGTGATTGGCCTCGACATATCTGAAACGGGCGCAAACGTCGCAAGAGGTGAGGAACAAAGTGAGTGAGTGAGTGAGTGAGTGGATCAGCAGCGGCAGCAGCATCTGTGTCCTGTCTGCCTGTCTTTGCCTTGCCTTGCCCTGCCCCGTTGTGTCAGATTATCTGAAAGGGCTTGATTTGCCCGGCAAGTGGAGCATCGAAACGGCGGACTTCTTCACTTACGACCGCCCCTCTTCGTTTGACTTCATATTTGACTACACCTTCCTTTGCGCCATACAGCCAGACATGAGAGTGAGAAACGTAGCTTGCAACAAGGACGGCTGCCTATTGCTGATTGTTTGTTGTCCGTTGTGTGTCGACAGGCTGCGTGGGCGAAGCAGATGCACTCGCTGCTCAAGGACAACGGGCTGCTGATGGTCGCCATCTTTCCCATCTGCGACAAGGAGGTAGGCAATGCTATTTTAAGTCAGACTCCCCATTTGTGTGCTGTGCGTTGCGTGCGTCAGGGCGGCCCGCCGTTTGCGTTGAGCCTCGAAGGTGTGAGGCGTGTGTGAGGGTGTCGGTGGTCTGCACTGCGAGAAGCTGGAGATGCTGCCGCCCGAGCTGTGCCACGCGGGCAGAGATGGCGTGAGTAATGGGCCGCTGAAGTTGGCTGCAACGGGCGTATCTCTCTGGTGCAAGAAGATGTCTGAGAGTGGTCGGGGTAGCTAGCTGAGCTGATGGGGCGCGTGTCAAACGCGGGGTACTTTTATGTGGTTGGTGACGACTCATTCATATCACTCGACTTGAGGCGTGAATCGATTCATTCACGTAACCATTTTTATATCACGGTCTGTGCACTGGACTGCACAAACAGGACGGCTATGGGCCCCATTGATTCCATCCCCTTCCCCTCCCCATCCCTCACGCCAATTTGTACACCTCCAACTCAGAGAGGTTGAAGTGCCATCCCTGCACTGAGACAGGCAGAAACGCTCTATCATCCCCCCAGCCGTGGTCGCTCGGCCTGACGCTCGGCCGCTCCCACTGCCGCCACTCGTTGGGCTGATCCAGCATGTGCCCCTGAGACCGCTTCATGGTCTCGTCGCTGGCTGCTGCTGGGGCACCGATCTGGTCCACGGCCGGACGGATGCCGAAATTGAAGCACGCGATGGTGAGGACGGCCGTCGCCTGGGAGTCGGGCGATGAGAAATCGATGAGCTCGGGGACTCTCTCCTGCACACATGAATGGAGAGGAGACCATCACCATGACCGCCTGCCTGAATGGCTCATTCGAATGAGTACCCACCTGTGTGCCCGCGATGTACAAGTTGGGCCGCCAGCCCATATAGCCCACGTGTGGGTGGCTGTCCGTCCCCTGCAGCTTGAAGGTGTGCGATTTGATGTCGTGCTTGGTCTCGGCCGCCCCCGTGACCTCGATGCGACCATCGATGAGGATGGCGAAGAGCTCATTGCTGTCGGCCACCTTGGAGATGAGCAGCAGGGGGGAGTGGCCCTTGACGGCATCGAGGAGATCCAGCCACTTCCACCCATCCACCGACGCCCTGACACGACACACATGACACACACACACACACACACAGACAGACAGACAGACACATGAGTGAGTGAGAATGTCTTCCGCCTTGCTGCTCCCTCCCTCCCTCACTTGTAAATGCGCATGACCGGTTCCCTGACACACTCGGGGATGCTGCTGGGCGCGACTGGCCGACGCTCGACCCACTCGCGCATCTTCTGCAGGTGCTCCGTGGTGAGCAGGGCATTAGCCGGACCCAAATAGCGATCGCTATCCAAACCATACCTAACACACATACAGACACAGTCAGCCATCAGGGTACTGGCAATGCATTACCAGTGTCCACTTACATGGTGAGTGCGTGTCGGTATCCCTTGATGGCCATCTCCCCCACCGCCCTCTGCACATCGCCCGCCTTGACTGCCGCCGCCTTCATGTGGGCGCGCGCCACCACGTCCACTATGCGCCGCACGTACGCTGGATCTACCTCATGGCTACTGCGGTCATACCTGACACACACGCAGGCAGGATGGCATCCGATGGAGATGTCTGCGTGTGTGTGCAGTGACGGCAGCTGCTCACTTGAGGAATCGGTTTGCGAAGGTCGAGTCCTCGCCGAGCGATGTCGCCACACCCTTCGTTACTGTCACGACGGCGCCAGACACCTCAATCGACACCAACTGGCAACATGGAAATGACACACAGAGCGCGTCGTCGAGTTGGCCTTCCCCTGCCAAGCTGTGTTCACCTCACCGCATCGTCCTCTACGTTGCCAGTCTTGAGCAGCGGCCTGATGGCCTCGAGGCGCTCCATCTGGGCATCCCTGTCAGCCTTGGCCCTCCTGATCATACTGGTCAGCTCCACAGAGAGGTCCTCAGCATCTCTCTTCTGCTGCTGCTGCTGCTCGCCGCCCGTCCCCTGCTGCTGCTCCTCCTGCTGGTCTTGTGTGAGTGGGGGGATCTGCACACGGCTCGCACGCCGCTTGCACTTGGCCGCTGGGTCGGACATTAACAACTCTACCCAATACCTAAATGAGACCAACCACACCAGACCACATCATGCTATCAACGGCAACACAGACAGGCAGCCTGCCGTCTGTCAATGGTGTGGCTGACTTGAATGGCGTATCGTTCTGTCTCGAAGGCGGTATGACGATGCTATCGATGGTCTGCTCGCCGACGTATGTGATGAGCTGCCCTACCAACCTGAAAAACAATGCGCACGCACACACACACCTGAGATCCACCCACGGCCACAGTCATGCTGCTATGTCTGCCTACCACGTGAAAGCATCGGGGAACGACTGGAGAAAAATGCGCTTGTCATTGTCACGAATGAAGGCGTTGTCGAAGCGGCCCGAGAACAGGAGTGCCATAACGGTGCCCTTGACGGCGCACAGAGTGGACCGCCGGGCTTTCACGATCTCCCCGGCCACATTGAACGACAAGATGTCACGCATGAGCTCGGCCTGACGCACACGCACAGCAACGCACACAGCCGCATTCATGGATTCCCTGCCTCTCATCCCATCTGATCTCCTCTTACGCATGGCTCGCTTGTGTCCGCCGTCCCGCCCATGGCCCGCTCTCGCTGCGTAAGGCCATTTTTGATCTCCTGCAGCGCACTAGCGATGGAAAGGGACTGCTCGATGGCCTCATCCAGATGGCCGCACTGATCCTCATCGCCATCACCGCCGTTCGGCCGCTTCCGCTTCTCGGCTGCCCCGCTGGCAGCCGCTGCGGCAGCCATGGCGCCGAAGCGGTGTGTTCTTCACACTGGAGCGGATCGCCACTTACGAGCTCGCAATGCTGGTGATGGTGCGCCGCAATGCTGGTGATGGTGCGCACATAACCAACCAACCACCATGACGACGGTAAGCATTCGCATGCGATGGGAAGGAAAGGAACGCACGGATCTGGCAAGCCTGCATGCATTCATGTGCCCTTGCCTGTCGGTGCATGGTGTGTCAGGTTGGAAGACATAGCGGCGAGGTGTGTCACTGCCACACACGCAAGTCAGGAAGCTTTGCCATGGTGACCCATCCCGCCGTGGACGGACTGTGAGGTGCACCAGCAGCGGCCGGTGAGATCTGGCGATGTCTGACTCTGAGCCACAGCAGCAGCCCGGCGAGCCCTTCGCGGTAGCTCTGTCACGCGGCGGGCCACCAGCCTTTGCCCTCTCGGCCACCAAGGAGTTGGCCTTCGGGCTCCACTATGGCTCCCTCTCACCTGACGCAGCGGCCCAGCTGCTGACGCAAGAGAAGGCCGACCCCAACGGGCGGTACCGCAAGGGCGGCTGGCCGGGCGGCTGGCTGGAGCGTTGGCCTTCCCTGTTGCATCTGGCCGTTGAGAAGTGTGTCGGAGAGGATGGTGCCGCGACGCTGGAGTGCCTCATCGAGGCTGGAGCAGATGTGAACTTTGAGCCTCGCAGCATTATGCACGAGAGACCACTGGGCTCCTTGCTAGACCGCGTGCGTCGGGACGACCCCACTCAGCTGTGGGCCCTCCTGCCCATGGTTGAGACCCTCCTGAGGCACGGAGCGACGTGCGGCTATTATGGTGGTGGTGCGCTGTCGTCGCTCTTTGCCCATGGAAGAGGTCTCGGCGAAGGAGTGCCTGGAGATCGTCACTCGCCTGACCACTGCCGCAGCAGCGGCACCCACACCACCCAGCCTCTACGGAGACGGGGCTCTCGAGGAGGCATGTGCGTGCCGCTTCCGACAGGACGAGGACCAGCAATCGGATGAGCAGCAGCAGCAGCACCAGCAGTACCAGCAGCACCAGCAGCACCAGCAGCAGCAGCAGCACCAGCAGCAGCAGCAGGATGCGGCGCACGATGGCCAGACAGACCCCCACATCGCAATCCTCGAGAAGCTGGTCGAGGGGATGGGACGGGGGGTGGTAGAGGGGTACAGAGGCAGAGATGCGCTAAATGTTGCCGCAGAGGCGCGGAACAGGGCTGTGATGTATTGGCTGGTGAGGCAGCAGGGAGCGAGGGCCGATGTGTTTACCCTCCCTTGTGCTCACTGGGATGTCGATGTCATTTCACTTCTGGTGCGTGAGGCAGGAGCTCACGTAGACGGTGGTGGGTCGCTGCCACCCCTTGTCGAGTTTGTGAGGGGAGGCCACGACACTGCTGCACACCATCTGATTCACCTGGGGGCATCGGTAGACAGAGCACTCACACACTTTCGCACGACAGCCAGACAGAAGCGCCGCATTTTGTCGGTGTATCACGACTATCTCAATCGCTCTGTCCCCACACACGCCATGCGCTTCATCAACACGTCCCTCGCCCCTCTGCGCACTGTGTCTGCCCTGTCGGCTTCCCACTCTGTGTTCGGTGTGGGTGTGTTGTGCAGTCAGATTGCCTCGAAGATAGAGCCCCCCTCTCTGCCCTTCTCAGCCCGCACGCCACTCGGGCGGCGGCTCAACGCGGCACTGTCTTTCTTCGTCTCGCGTGTCTGCAATGTGGCCAGCCCGTCTGTGCGGCGCCGTCTGTTCCGCCACACTGCCTTCGTCACACCACACATCACACACACGGACACATCAGACAGCCAGGGAGAGGAAGAGGGCGGGCAGGTAGACGAGGGCATCGTGTATGGCCTCCGTGACGTGATCCACCTTATTCGGTGTGAGGAGGCGCTGCACTACAAGCTGCCTGACATCGACAGTGGATTCGGCAATGGCAAGCCATTCGAGTGTGTGTTTGATGGCCGTGTGGTGGTGGGCGGGGCGGGGGGAGGTCAGTGTGTGGTGAAGGTGATATCTGGGTGGGAGGGGATGGACCAGAGGGGGCCGCCCGGTGCGGTGTGGGGCGAGGAGTCATCTGATGATGATGGCTCGAGCGACGACGACCTAGATGAGGAGGATGACATCGATGAGGTCAGGGAAGAAGGGGCAGACAGTCACATGCATGTGATGATTCCTTGTTGTGTGTGTGTGTGCAGGACGGTATGGCTGAGGACGGCCTGGAGGGCGGCGGGGACGGCGACGATCTGGATGAGGTGGAAGGAGGCACACGCGCGCACACATGCCATGTCATCAATGTGTGTGGTCTGTGTGTGTGCAGGACGGCGTGGAGGATTGCATGGGCGGCGACTGGGGAGAAGAGGAGCATGATGGCGATATGATTGACGACGATGACGAGCAGCAACAACAACACACGGAGGACGACCAGTGAGTTGAGGGCGGAGGGGAGGGATGGGGGCACTCATGAGTACACACGTGGCTGTCTGTCTGTCTGTCTCACAGGAGTGTCGATGAGATGGATGAGGACAGCAGCAGCAATCAACTCACATAAAGTTAGGTACGCAAAGCGACTCGCAGACCACCGCCTCTCTCCTCTGCTGCTGCTCACGGCTGTGTTTGGTTGTCTGTGTGGTTCAGATCACACATTGTGGCCATCCACTGATTGCCCCTGACCGGCCAGTACTATCGTGGCCCCCTGGCTGCTGGTGGCTGCAGCAGGAGGGCGGCTCTTGTGTAGATGATGTCCATACCTTTGTGCTGGCTGGCTGGATGGATCCATGGTACACATTCGATGTGTCTGTGTCTGTGTGTCGATGTGTGAAACCGTCTGTGTGTGTGAGTGGAGTGGCGTCCGTTTCGATGCGTTTGTTCATGTGTGGTTCACTAAACCAGTGTGTACAGCTAAGAGCTTGGCGGCCAGAAGATCTCCTTCACCCACTCACTCGTCCATCCGCACTTATCCGTTTCAACCACACACGTGCACGTGACACTACAAAGCTATCGCTTGACTGACTGACTGTTCGTCTTCACGACGCAGAAACCAACAGACCGAGTGCACCGCACCCAAAAGGCAAACAGGGAGGCAGGCAGGCAGGCAATTGTATGTACTGCAGTGGTGTCGTGTGTGATGACAACAGCTGAGCGAATATGTCCGTACGCATCAAAGAGTGGCCATTTCGTAGTACGCACCAGCTCAGTTTCCTTGCTGACAGACAGACAGACAGACACCCGCCCGCACACGCACCTGTCTTTTCGACGAACGATGGCGTGGGCACAGCTCAGCTATCTGCACAATTTTGAGTGCAGCGTATGCACAGCACAGCACAGCACAGCACGTGGGCTCATTCGGCCGACTATCAGACTTTCTGCAGTCAGCTAGAGCTATCTATGGCTTCAGATCACTAGGCAAAACAAACAAAACGAGACGGAACAGAACAAACCCAAACAAAGCCAAGCAAAGCACCCGTCACAAAACAAAGCAGCGTGCTCGCTCTCTCCCTCTCTCTCTTCCTCTCTCTCTCGCTGTCGACCAGTCAGACCAAAACCACACATGGGGCAGACAGGGGAGAGTTCGACCGAATCTAAATGCAATCGATCCAGCCGAAGCAGGGACAGCCGAGAATCGAGTCGCAATTGTCGAAGCTGCCCGGCCGGGTCACTTCTTCAAAACACAACAGAGGAATCAGTCGAGGACTGAACGAGCTGGCCTCAGTGAACCCCTTGCCAACCAAGGAAACGCAAAATGCCTGTCAACCAAGAAGGGAGAAAAGTGTTCTCCCGCTTCGATTCCTTTCGTCTTACATCGGCAGCGTCTTCACCGCAATCAGTCCCAATGCCAAAGAAATTCTCATTTGCGCACCAAGACACGGGATTTCCTCCGCCTGGAAAACCGGTGTCTGCATACATTGGAGAGGAAGAGCAAAAGATGGAATGAATCAGTCCATCGGAGTTCAGACAGATTCGCGCGACGTACACGTCACTTCGGCTGCGGCGCACTCCTCGTCTCCGTCGCAGTTCCAAATCACACGCTCAGCACCCGCAGCTGCAGAACACACACACGCACAGAGACACGCACACAGAACAGGAGCAATGGCTTGAGCCCGTGCACACAGACGACGCCTGCCTAAGTGCCCACTGTAGTTGGTTCCGCTCGTCCGCGCCAGCGTAGGATGAACGAAACGTGCAGCTGCACACAGACACGCAGAGACACGGGCAGAGACTCTGCGTGGACGATGGTGGTGGCATTCGTGTGACCTCACCTCCAGCCGCTAGCGGCTGACAGTCCGGGTCCGCCCCGGCACATTCAGATTCGCCACGTTCCTCGGGCTCTGGGCCGAGGAGCTGGCAGTGTACGACGCCGGCGAGGGCCAACAGGACCAACAGACCAAACACGCGCATCATCACTGCTGGGGAGAGAGGAAGGGGTGCTGGTTTCGGTGCTCCGCTCGAGAGAAAGAAAGAGATTGAAAGAAAGCGTGAAAGAAAGATTCAAATCGCGGATTGGCTTAACGTGTATTGTAAACTTAACAAGAGGGGGAAAAAAAGGGGCCCTCGACGATGTCAAGACATGGCTGGATGCGCGAAAGATGATGACTAACCAGACAGACAGACAGGCAGACAGTTGTGTCAATGGATACTTCGGCAATCGAGCCATGTCAGCACACACACTCATGCCCATTCCCGTCCACCCGTCCACCAAGCCGCCATCATTTTGATCCGTGAACGCATGCATCTGCATCTGTCTTCATAAAGATGCCTCACTGGCACAGACACACACAGACTCTGCCTGCCGTTGCGCTATGAGTTAACGTATGTCAAACTGATAGCTGTCCTCACGGGACAAGGACGCACGTACAAACCGAGACACAGCACTTGTCCCAACCACCACAGGTCAGCCGTCCAGCGACCATCATGTCGCTGTTGCGTGAATGCATCACTCTTCCGTCTCATCTTCAGGCACAGGTCTCTCGGCGGGGTCGGGGTGGGCGGGGTCGGGGGGGCTCGCACCGAACGGCATCGCGCCAGGACTCTGAGGGCCACCATGGTGGGGACTGTGCGGGCCGCCTGAAGTTGACACCGACATCACGTCAACACACACACGTCTCCCAAGACGTGCTGCTGATGTCCGTCTGTCTGTCGTACCTTCTTCCGAGTATGCGGGCGATTCGGGGCTGCCTGCATCGGGCCTGATCTGGCCGCCTGACCGTGGCTGCTGAGCGCTTGGCGGCTCCTCAGAGGGGCTGGCCAGCTCATACGACTGGCTGGGCGACGACACGGCCGCCTTGGGGCTGGCGTCCTGCGGCTCCGACTGACGAGGGCTGTAGGCGGGGGATGACGGAGAGTACTTGGGCGACGTCGGCGAGTACGCAGCAGCACCTGGCGACACAGCAAACACCATCACACACACAGAGAAGTGACACCGGTAGACACATACACGGATGCTCGCTTCCCTTACGTGGTTGTGGTCCATAGTTGGGTGACTGAGGCGTGTATGCAGGCGAGCTGGGTGAGTACCCCGGCGACACCGGCCCTGCAGCACCCGCACCTCCCCTCCGCCCAGACTGGATGTACCCTGGCGACAGCGGCGGTCGGTAGCCGGGCGACAGCGGAGCATGGCCAGGCGACGTCGGACGATACCCTCCAGGCGACAGAGGCGCGTATGCGGGCGACGTGGGCCGGTACCCTCCCATGCGGTTGTATGCCGGGCTGGCGGGATTGTAGCCGGGAACGCCAGAGGGCGATGTGGGCGAGTACCCCGGGCTGAGCATGCGGCCTCCCACCTGGTAGCCCGGCGTCATCGCCCGCATGCCGTAGCCGGGTGTGGTCGCCTGCGCACCCATCGGCCGGGGGCTCATCGGCGCGCCATACGACGGCGACGTGGGTGAGTAGCTGGGCGAGAACGGCCGACGTGACATGGGTCCAGCACGACCAGCCGCCGCGGCAGCACCTGCAGGACGGTAGGCGGGGCTGAGTGGCGCGGGGCTGAAGGGCGCCTGGTAGATGGGCGAGAGCGGCCCGGCCCCTGCCCCCGGCCGGTATTGCGGCGACATTGGAGCCTGGAAGGCCGGGCTCATCGGGCCCTGGTCCATGAAACGCTCGCCTCCGCCCGGCTCGGGAGAGAAGAGGGCGTTGACGTCGCTGTACTGGCCCTTCTTGGTCTGGGGCAGCTCGTTCATGAAGGCGGCCTGCATGGGGCTGGTGAGGGTGTGTGGGAGGTCGGGTGACTGCGGCTGGGCGGGGGAGAAGAGGCCTGACATCGACTGGAGGGAGTGGAGGGCCGCTGCGGGAGCGCCGAGGTAGTTGTCGTGAAGGAAGTCGGCTGCGTCGGCCGCCAGAAGGTCCTGGCCCTCGGCAGTGCCTGTGCACGCCGCCACGCCGTCCTCGTCAATCATGATGTCGAACGCACCGGTGCCTGAACACACCACACACCACACAGCGATCCACATGTGTCTGAACGAAGTGTTGTGTCTGCCTTCCCCCGTACCGAATCTGCAGAGTTGTCCGAGCATGATGTTCTCGGTGATGCCCTTCATCTCGTCGGTCTCGGCGAACATGGCCGCATCGACGAGGATCTCGACGGTCTCCTCAAACGAGCACTTCATCATCGGCCCCCGATCGATGCGGTTGATGCCGTGCCGCGTGATGGACGTCAGCGTCCCTCGGGCCGTCATGATGTCGCACAGGACAGCTAAGTGTCGGTAGTTGACGTAGGAGCCGTCGAAGGATATCACACGGCGGACCTCATTCAACAGGGAGGCACGCACCGCCTCGATGCCCAACGTCTACACACACACGCACACACACACACACACACGCATACACACATTCACACAGAGAGGGAGAGACTCAGAGAGAGGTGGCAATCGTCCATCTGTGTATGGTCAATGGCGCACCTCTGCCACTTCAACGATGCTGTTGGAAATGGTTCGTGTGTGGTCGACGTCGTCGGCTGCAAGCACGGCCGGGAGATTGACGCCATCGGTGTCCATCACCCACTCCTTGGTGCGCATGAACGACCCTGACACACACCATACACACACAGGGGGATAAGCAAGCGCCCTGTTCCCTGTCTGTGTGTCTGTGTGTGTGGCGGACGTACCGTTCTCGAGGTATGTGACTTTGTTCTCCTCCCTCATGTAGACCTTCTTGATATCGACGATGCCCTTGATGCGCACCATTGGGAGCGCCTCAGCGATCTGCCGCAGCGTGACCTCCTCCTCGTTTTCGGCCTCCTCCCCCTCGGGCGACGGCTTCAGCCGAATGCGCATCACGAGCTCCTCGGCGTTGTCGTCCGTCTGGATGACGCTCACGAAGTTGTAACCGAACTCCTCCGTAACACGCTCACCGATCTGATGATTGACAGAGAGAGAAGGGGGTCGGGGTGTGGGTGGGTGTGGGGAAGGGGGCAAAGACTGAGTGCACGGACCGACCTGTTGCATTTCGAGTCGTTTGTCGTTGAAGACTTTGCTGTCGAGGACGACCCGCAGGACCCACGGGGAGACCACCTCTTCGCCCCTCTCGGCGTCAGCCCAGTCGAAATACTCCTCCACCCACTCCCTGTCCTGCAGCCATCCATCCATTCGACACACACACACACACACACTCCTTGTCTGTTGAGAGGGAGGGGCCGCCATGGGTGTCCATACCTCGGTGATGGAAGATTTGATGTCCGGGTCGTAGATGATGGTCCAGTACGAGATGAGCTTGTCCAGGTTGCACATCTCGAGGTTGGTCGACACCTCCCGCACCTTATCGCGGTCATGGACGTACTCGGGCTTGAGGAAGACGGTCAGCCCGGGGGTCTTGACGGTCTTGGCCACGTTGATGAGCTCCCGCAGCCGGGGCACACCGAGCGTCACGTTCTTGGCCGACACACCGGCGAAGTGGAACGTGTTGAGCGTCATCTGAGTGGCCGGCTCCCCGATGGACTGAGCCGCCAACGCGCCCACCTGCACACAGAGGCAGAAACAGAGACAGAGAGAGAGTCGATGCGCCTGTCCGTGTGTGTATCTGTGTGTGTGCGTCAATGTGCGCACCACTTCGCCAGGGTGCGCGAGCGACTTGAAGAACTGCTCCCTGACGGCCCCCAGGACGCACTCGAAGGCCTGTTCGGTGAGCTGGTCCTTCTCCATGAGTTTGCGGCTGCCCAGGGCCGCCCGCAGATGGCACGTCAGCAGCCCGCGGGCGTTCTGCTGGATCTCCTGCGTGATCTCGTCATCACCCTGCCACCCATACACACATACAGACACACATACATGTGTGTTGCGTGCTGTTCGGAGTGTTGTGTTGCATTTGGGTGGGGCTGGGTGAGTTACCTGGACGACTTTGAGCTCTTCGAGCAGCTTGTCGACCGCCCGGCAGATGGTCACTGGGCTGAAGCGCTCGTTGTGGGGGTCATTCAGACTCTACACACACGACACAAGACACACAGAGATGAGCGCCTGTGTGTGGAGGGTGGTGTGTGTGTATGTGTGTGCGGGTGTGTTACCCCGTACCCCTCTCCTTGGGAACTGGTTCCTGGCGTTTTCGATGATGCGCTCTATGTTGATGGGCAGGTGCTGCTTCGCCTCGCCGTCCTTGAAATACTCACTGACGACACACAGACGGACGGACAGAACGACGGACAAAACACACACACACTCATATGTGTGTGGGTGGCGGGGTGGCTTGGTGTCTGACGTGACGTACGTGCACAGTCTGTGTTTGGCCTCCTTGATGTCTTTGAGCTCCTTCTCAAGACTGTTGATGCCCTCCAGGTCGTTGAGCGGGGGATCGCTGTCGTCCTTTTTGGCTATCAGCTGCTGCCTGCAGTGCACACCACACACGCACAGACAGACACAGAGAGAGAGATGCACCCATCCATCCATCCATCCAACCACACACACACACGCGCGCACCTGACGCGGTCCGACAGCCACCCCGTGCCGTAGTTGTCATTTGGCCGCTCCATGCCCCTGTCGTCCGGTGGCAGCTCATAGTCGTGCCTGTAGGTCTCCTCGAGCTTGTCGTTGTTCATCTTCATGAAGTCGAGCACCTGGTCCTCGATGAACTCCCCCGCCATGCCGTCCTCGCCGTAGAGGAACTGGATGACGTTGCCCAGAGAGTTGCGGACGGTGCGGTCGTACTGCACCTGCACATCCTCCATGGCCTTGATGAGGCGGCGCTGGATGTAGCCCGTTTCGGAGGTCTTGCAGGCCGTGTCGATGATACCCTCTCGCCCGCCCATGGCGTGAAAGAAGAACTCCTGGGGGGTGAGTCCGCTGAGGTAAGAGTTCTCCACAAATCCTCTGCTCTCAGGTCCGTAGTCGTCCTTTGTGAAGTGCGGGAGGGTGCGGTTGGCGAAGCCGAAGGGGATGCGCTTGCCCTCGACGTTCTGCTGCCCGACGCAGGCCATGATCTGGGAGATGTTGATGCTGCTGCCCTTGGAGCCGGCCGAGACCATCGCGATGATGTTGTTCTTCTCGTCCAAAGACTCGGACGCGATCTTGCCGGAGGTGTCGCGGGCTTTGTTGAGCTCCTGATTGACCTGACTCTCGAACGACTCGAACATGGTTTTGCCTGCACACACATGATATGAAGACACAAATACGGAGAGGGGTGGGGGGGGAGGG
>CDMY01000644.1:0-12445 GCA_001179505.1 Vitrella brassicaformis | reverse complement strand
GGTGGGGGGGGAGGGGGAGGAGGGAGGGGGAGGCGGGAGGGGGTACCGGGCTGTGTTTTGAGTTTGCCGGTCTGGGCCTCGCCGACGAGTTTCTTGACCTCCTCCTTGGACTTGTTCAGCGCCTCACCCACAGACGACACCTACACACACACACCACACCAGACCACACAGCACACACATCATGTGCACATCTATCGTATATGTCATATGCACGCAGCGCAGCCGGATGTGTCGCACGCCGTGCACTTGCGTACGGTCGTGTCAGCAGGGATGATGTCAGCCACACCGACAGAGAAACCGTAGTTCAGCAGCCAGTAGTTCACCACCTGCACACACACACACAGTGTATTGTGAGTGAGAGAGACAGAGGGGTGTGAGGGTGAGAGGGTGTGCGCGCCCTCACGCACCTTTTGGGCGTATGTGAGGTAGTAATTGGTCTTTTCGGGTCCGCACTCGTGGAAGAGGATGTGCACCAGACTGCCGCTGGACGACCCGGTCGTGCGCTTGTCGATCACACCGGCCAGATGCTCACCCTTGCGGATGATCACCTGCACCACACACACACACACACACACACAGACAGAGAGGGAGAAAATGCCGGGTGTCGTCTGTGTACACAGACACATCGGACAGATGGGTGAGTGAGTACGTGTCCGTCAGACGCCGAGAAGTTTGGGTTTTCTTTCTCTCCGGCCCTGTTGCCCGGCCGCTGCAGATTGATGCGCTCGTCCTGCAGCAGCAGAGATATCACCTGCTTGGCCGTCCACAGACACTCCGGCCTGCACATACAACAGGCACACACACAGACGCCATACACCGCACCCACCACGCGCACAGATTGGGATGGGATTGGGAGTGTTTGGGTGTTATGGGTATACTTGAGTATGGCGGGTGTGGGTATATTTCCGTCCCAGTCGGGCAGCCACATGAGAAGGTTCATGAGCATCGCCTTGTCGAGGAACGTGTCGCGCCGGGTGAACTTGCTGATGCCCAGCAAGGAATCCTGCACACGTAGAGACACAGAGAACAAATGATATAGCAGTCTCTATCTTTCTCTCTCTCTGTGGGTCTGTGAGGGCGTGCGTGCCTGAATGATGCCCATGACGGGTTTGTTGCCCTGAGGGGAGACGATCTGCCTGGGCACCTGCATCAGGTGCTTGATCTCACTCCTGCACATCAATCCATCCATCCACACATCGATGTGCCCAGCCACCCATCCCAGCCCACCTACCGTGTCTCATGTGTCTGTGCCAGGTGCATGTTCATCTCATCGCCATCGAAATCGGCGTTGTACGGCGGCGTCACGGACAGATTGAGACGGAACGTCGAGTACGGCAGTACCTTCACCCTGCAAACATGCCATCCACACACCCATCCACACGCACACACACACACACATCAATGGCTGTGTGGGCAGATGGACGGACGGAGACGGAGACGGACCTGTGTCCCATGATGGACATTTTGTGCAGTGAGGGCTGCCGGTTGAATAGCACCAGATCATCGTCGCGCATGTGCCGCTCCACCTTGTAGCCGTACTCCAGCGACTGCTCCGCCGACCCCCTGGTGTGTCTGAGGTCGTATCTCGTGCCGTCGTCCCTCACGATGAACCGCGCACCGGGCCACTCATTCGGGCCGTTGGCCACCAACCGCTGCACAACACACACACGTGAACGCTTCGGCTCTTTCTCCCCGTGTGTCTGTGTGTGTGCTGACAGACCTTGAGCTCATGTATGTTGTGAGCGGTGACGGTCTCGGGGAATGTGAGGTTCATGGCGATCGACCGCGGCACACCCACCTGGTCGATGGCCAGGTTAGGGTCGCCCGTGATGACCGTACGCGCCGAAAAGTCGCAGCGCTTGCCCATCAGGTTGCCACGGAGCCGGCCTTCCTTGCCCTTCAGACGCGCTCGGATTGCCTGATGCATGCACGAGAGAAGGGAATGTGGTCTGCCTTTGTTGGCGCGTGTGGCGGTGGAGTGAGTGACCTTGATGGGTTTCTTGGATCGTGTTGCGGCCACAGGAAGGCCTGGGATGCCGTTGTCAATGAGCGTGATGATGTGCCACTGCAGCGTCTTGGCGTACTCTGAGACCAACCACAGCAACACATACACGCACATGCCTCCCTCTATCTCGCTCCGTGTCGTGTGCTGGAGGGTGAGCTCAGCTCACCATTGACAATGTGCACGGGTGCGCCGCTGTTTTCCTGTTTCTTGACGACAGCGTTGATCTTGACAATGTCGTTGAGCTTGTTGGTCAGGTCATCCTCAGACCGATCAGACCCACCAAACTGTGTGTGAACCATCAGCAGACACACACACGATGCATGGATGGATGGATGGACGCGTGTGTGTGTTGTGTGTGGTGTGTGCGTTGGGTGTGTTGTGTTGACTGACTGACTGACCAGGACGGATGGCCTGACGGCGGGCGGCGGTATTGGGAGAATGCTGCAGATCATCCAGGCAGGCTGCGACCGCACGGGGTCGAAGCCGAGCGTCTCCATGTCCTCACTGACACACAGATGGAAGCACAGGTGTATTTGCCCTTGGTGGTCGCCAAGCGTGTATCTGGGCAGCTTACGGCGATATCCTTTTCAGAATGGCGTGCGCCTCCTCGGCAGTGAGGTTCCTCTTGGAGTCCTACACCAACCCAGTCCCACACACAGACATTCACACCACACCACACCACACGCACCCCTTGGACGCCCGGCCCGCTTCGCTTACCCGTTCCTCGTCGTCGCCAGGGTCCGGTTCGTCCTCCATGTCTTTGTCGTCCTTTTTCCACTCCAGCACGATCTGCACCCCCGTGCGGCTGTACTTGGGCTGGCGGCTCCCGCACCCGCCCGACTGCAGCCCGGACGCCTGGTTCTCCTCTGTCGTGTCCTCCTGGAAATCGCACTT
This sequence comes from Vitrella brassicaformis, assembly GCA_001179505.1. NCBI lineage: Eukaryota > Vitrellaceae > Vitrella > Vitrella brassicaformis. The sequence continues at coordinate 9,546 of CDMY01000644.1, read as the reverse complement.
CTTGACGCTGTTGGCGAGTTTCATGACGTACGCGAGCCGCTCCTTGTTGAACTTGGGGCCCGCCAGCCGCCCTTTGAGGATTCGCTTGACCTTGGCGTCGCCGTGGTTGACCAAGATACGGCTGCAGCTGTAGCACACGCACCGCAGCACCTTCAGCACCGTCTTGATGTACCCTGACAGACACCCACAGACACCGACAGACACAACACGCAGAGAAGGTGCGTTTTGGATGGGGTGCTGTGGGTCGGTGGTTGGGTGTGTCACTGACCGGGGAGGTACATGGGTTTGGCGAGCTCGAGGTGGCCGAAGTGTCCTGGGCACTCGTACTGGCTCATGCCGCAGGTCTCACACGCCACGCGGAAGTCAATGGTGCCCATGCGGGGGTCCTGCAGGCCGCCACGCTTCGGCAGACCCTTCTCGTACATCTCGGCGTGCTCCACCTTGCACACCGACATCGCTTGCTGAATGAATGAAGCAACCAGCCAATCATCAGTGAGTGAAGTGAATCAACGAATGACACCATCAGAGAGAAAACAATTGCACAGACGTCAGTCAAGGAGGAATAGGCTCCAGGCTGTGTTTGCGTACCAGTTGTTGCGGCGAGAGCACCCCGAACTGGATCTCCTTGACCCGCTTGAGCTCCGCCCGACTGAAGGGGTTGTTCAGGTCGGACGCCGTCGTCATCGTGACGACACACTCCTTCACTCAGTCACTCAGCACTCCTGACCGAACGAACACACACCAACATCATCACAAGACAGCCGTGAATGAAGAACCATGCCCATCACACACGCATCGCATCTTCTGTCAGCCTTGCTGGCTGGCTGGCTGGCTGAACACGCGAGTGAACAAGCTGCCGGGTGCTCGCCTGGTCAGCTATTGCCTGCCTCTGCCTCGCTCTCAGCAGATGCCTGCTCCACTCACCTTACAGGGAGGGAGGATGGAAGCACTCGACAGACAGATCCGCCGCCTGTCGGAACGCGCAGAGACAGATCAGAATCCGCCGGCGGAAGGCGACATCGTGCCGCGCAACAACGACACAACGCTTCTTCGCCGCCGATTTCTCTTGGCACCGTCGAATGCGAGCTCAGCTGCAAGCTTGGCAAAAAGGGGAGGGAGAAGGGCTAGAGGGAAGGAGGCAATAAACACTCGTGATGAGCTACCGTACAGGTCCGTATGACCGCCCGGCAGATGCTGCTGCGGGCGGCACGACTGACTCCGCTGCACCATCGCAGCCACTCACCTGGGGTAAGGCCCAACGAGCGAGAGGAAGGGGATCCGCCGATATGACGTGTACGCTCCTTGTGTCTGCGCGTGTGTGTGTGTGGTGCCTGCAGATGATCCCAATATGGTCGGGGAGGGGCGTTGGTTGACACGTACGTGTGCTTGTGTGATGGGTGTGTGTGCGTGTGTGTGTGTAGGAGGCGTTTGTGACTCGAGTAGTGTGTCTGAGCAAGATGCCGAGTGACGTGAGCGACGAGGAGATCAGGAAGGCCGCCGAGGAGTGGGGCGACATCAAGAACTTCATCAACATCTCGACCAAAGGCATGGCCTTCATCGAATACGTAAGCCACCTCACACACGCAGAGAGACACACAGACACAGACACGCACCCATGCCAAGTTGTTTGTGTGTGTGGCGTTCGATGCTTCAGTTTGACCTCCGTGCAGCCGAGGAGGCCCGCAAGGGTCTGAAGGCAAAGGAGTTCGGCGGCAAATCGGTATGTGCGAATCTGCCGGGGGGAGAGGGTGCATGCGTGTGGCTGTGGGTGGCGAGCTGAGCTGACATCACCACGGAGCGGAACAGCCCAGCCGTCAATCGAGTCGAGTCGAGTCGAGTCGGGTCAAGTCGAGCAGTCGCTCCTTGTTCCTTTCTTCCTTCCTTGCTGCTTGAACAACATCGAAGGTCAAGTAGCACTCACTGTGCACACCACAGCACAGCACCACAGCGAGCGGCCACGACACCCCACGACACACACAACACGGAGCACGTCCACTGCCTGAGTGAATTGACGGGTCGAATGGCGGAACACTCACACGGCACGGCAGACACAGCACGTACTTGATGACACGGGCAGGGCACGGTGGGGGGCACACACGGCGATCGACAGGAGGAGAACAGCTCAGCCCAGCTCAAGACACGACACCGAGCACGACACTCCATGCCTGACCGCCCGATTCCGTCTGCCCGTGTGTTTGTGAGTGGATGAGTGGAGTGACTTGCTTCGTGCTCCTTTGACTCCTACCTTGCTTGTCTCACGTGTGTTGCCTCGCTTGTCGTCTGTCTCTCTGTGTGTGATGTGTGCAGATAGACGCGCAGTTCTCTTCGGGAAGGCCTGACGGGGGGCGTGAGGAGAACCAGGTCAGCCTGGGACACCGACCGACCGACCGACCGACATCTCCTCTGTGTGTGTTGTGCTGTCTGTCTCCAGGGCACATTGTTTGTGCGTCCCGCCACTGCGGACCGCAACTTCATCGACATCAACTCGGTGGAGCAGTACCGGGAGCTCTTCACCGCCTTCGGGGCCGTCAAGAAAGTCACGCCCAACAGAAAGAGAGAGGCGTAAGCGCACACACACAGCAGAAGCGGAGATAGAAAGGACGGCTGTGGTAAGGTAAAAGTTGTGTTGTGTCGTGTGGGGTGTATGTGTCAGTGAGAAGTTCGTCCAGTATTTCGACCTCCGCGATGCGGAGAAGGCCCTCAAAGGACTCAACGGTGAGCTCCTGGGCGCAGACAATGAGACGCGCAGCAATACAATACGCGGGAGAGTGGGTGTGCTTCCTTGCTGATTGCGCTGATTGTGTGTGTCTGTGCGTTGGTCCCGTCCATCGATCCATCCATCTTGCCTTGCCTTGCCTTGCCTTGCCATCAGGTTTCAATTTCAATGGCGTGTTGCTGGACGTGCAGTTCTCAAACCAGCCGTCCCGCTCTCTGTAACCAAGCAAAGCAACCCAACACACACCACACAGGGGCCGATCCATGGGCGTCTTCTCACTCATCTCATGTGCAATGCAGCAACCGCGACTCCAAGATCCACGATCTCATTTCCCGCGGCGTGCGCATCCCCAAGCGTCCCGACACCGACTACTCGTACAGCAGCCCCGCCACCGCATCCATGATGATGCCGTACGGCGCAGCAGCCATGCCCTACGGCACGATGCCTTACATGCCCTACGCTGCGGGGGGCATACCCATGGCCGGCATGGCGGCTGCAGGCATGCCCGCCGCGGCAGGTATGGCTGCCATGGGCTCCATGGGGTATGGGCCGATGAGGGGCAGCGCGCAGGCGTGGGGTCAGGTGGGGCAGATGCCCGCCGCTGTGGGAGGGGTGGGGGTGGCGGGGGCGGGTGGCGGTGGGGCGGCCACAGCCACTGGCACCACGGCGACGCCGGTCGATCCATACACATACAACCCATACGCGGTAAGCCGAAGGAGAGAGAGAGACAAACTGGACGGCAGGAGAGATGGATGTGTTGCGTGTTGCGCGTGTGTGTGTTCAGAGCTTTGGTTACGGTGCGGGCGGTTATGGTGCGTGGGCGGGCATGTATGACATGTACGGCATGGCGGGGCAGCAACAGCAGCAGCAGCAGGCGGCTGCAGCACAAGTGGCCGGCCACCAGCAACAGACAACCGTCCCAGCCGGCGTCGCTGCTGCTGCATACCCAGCCACCACAGCCACATACACGGTGCCAACCGTCCCCACGGCACCCAGCGCTGCGCCTGCGCCTGCGCCTGTGGCCACTGCCAACGGCCAGGCCACGACGCAGCCGACAGCAGAGGCACCAAACGCCACGACCGCCTGACTCACTGACAACAGCCATCTGTTCCGCGGCACTGCTCTCCCCGTCCTTCCATCCCATGTTCGGCACACTCGGGAGGGATGTGTGTGTGGCTGATGTGGACTTTTTCGTATTTGTGGTGGTTGCGGGCGGTGTGGTGGACGGATGGATGGATGGATGGGGACGAGGGGCGTGTGGGTGAGTGAGTGGGATGGGATGGATTAGATTCCCAGCCGACCGGCTGGATTTTCCCCCCGTCTGACTGACTCTAGCGTCGACTGACTCTGACTCTGTCTCTCTCTCTGTGTTTGTGTGTGTGTGCGTGTGTGTGTTTCAATGCATGCCATGTACGTGACTCGCTCAGCTTGTACACGCAGTGACTTCAGCTATGAACAGGAGCATCAAACAGGCACTCACACCCCCAAGCCCTTCACCTCTTCCTTCATGTGCGAGCTAATCGGCAATTCTCTCCTGCTCGCGTTTTTCCCTCTCCCTGCGCTTCCCCCTGCGCGACAATGGCATTAGAATCGTCCTCACCGATGTCGCTCGGTTCGCCATCGCCACGCGCGCGGCGTCCCTGCCGACCTCACGCACCTGTCACCGCGTCGGGCATCAGGAGATCGACCGGCGATGCATTTTCCCCTCCCAGTCGCACGTGTATGTCACCCTCACCACGACCCATCAAGGGAGACTACTCGCCGCCGGGTACCTACAGGGGAGTGGAGGGAACGGATCCCAAATGGACGTGCTGGTCCACCTTGTGTGTGCGTGTGGATGCAGCTCGTGAGTTCAGCAGCGACTCAGAGAGCCCGTTCACGACCTCCTCCCGCCCCCATCTGCAGGTCCATCTGCCCACCCCGTCCGTCACTGCCAACATCAACAACAGCGCACCCCACTCCCCCGGCCGCCCGCTGAGCCAATACGAGAGCGGCGACAGCGGTGGGTCCCCGTCGAGTCTCATTTCAGCTTTAGAGGGCGAGAGGGCGGCGAGTCTGTCGGTCTCGGTCAACAGCAAGGACACCGGCGGCAGCTCGCCCACGACGGCCGACAACAACTCGGTGGCGGTGTCTTGCTCGTCGGGCGAGTCGCAGGGCGACGACAAGGAGGCCGACAAGTCGCCCACACACGGCCGGACACACACAGTGGCGGAGGGGGGCGAGGCCTCCACCGTGACTAGGAAGGTGGCAATGAGTGCGCCGCCGTCGCTGCCTCACATTAGGATGAGGAACTTCGCTGTGGCGGGGGGGCCGGTCGATTGCCCCGTCAACGCCAGAGTGCCCATCGAGTTCGAGAATGAGTGGTTCAAGGTCCGTGAGTCCGCCACACACCCAATACAGACCTTCCCATCCGATGGATTGCCTCTCTCTCTCTCTCTCTGTGCACAGGGTCGCTTTCTGCTGCTGGTGCGGACAGACCCATTGGACCCTTACTGGGCGTACCACTTCAGGGGCCGGCAGCGCATGTTCGAGATCCAGCTGCAGGGCCGGTTCAAGCAGCAGCCCAGGGGCATCGTCTACTTCGGCGGAGAAATCGACAAGAAAATGAGCCTCGACTTCCTCATGGCTGGTGCGCACGCACTCTACACCACACCAGGCCGACACACCTGAGTGAAGTGCCCGACTTTGTTTGTGTCAGGTTTGAGTCGTCTGATTTTGGCCTTCGTCAAGACGTTTCCCGTTGGTCGTCTGTTCCACTGGTCGTTCGGCAACGAGAGCCCGGCATCGCAAGACGGCGTGTGTGACCTCGAGTGCCCGCACATCGTCTACCCACTGGCCTTCTACGCCGACAGGATGGCCGCCACGCCGCTCGACCAACCCCCGCCCACACTCGGACAGGTCGGTATCCGACACCTCCCCATTTTGGCCACCTCCCCTCCCCATCTGTCATTTCGTGTGTTTGCTGTGTTCGTGTGGTGGGTGTCTTCAGGACATCCCTGAGAGTGACGAGGCGCGCATCGCTCGCCGCGAGCGGTTCCTGCCCCGGGGGCGGCGGCACAACCCCTTCGCGCACAGGAAGCCCCACCATCACCACCACCATCACAACAACATCCACTCGCTGCCGCCCTCACCCCACCACTACTCGTATGCCGAGGAGCAGCAAGACGCCGACGACAATGGTGCTGGTGCTGGTGTCAATGTGGACCTGAGGCGTCCCGTGGTGGCCCACCACGGACGGAGGGATGGTGCTGGGGATGGTGAGGGCGAGGAGGAGGGTCGCGACCCGCGGATCTTCTTCGACACCAAACACGTGTACACCTTCTCATTCTACAGGTGTGTGAGTCGGGACGGGATGGGAGAGGGGGCAGCGGATGGGAATTGTTGTGCATCACCGTGTGTGTGTGCATGTCAGCATGTACTGCGACCTGATTCGGTGGCGGACGGTGAAGGTGCCCGGCGTGGGCAACATCGAACTCAAACGCTTCTGGGGGCAGCAGCCCGTCAGGTGGGCGATGACTCGAGACAGACACTGTCGTCGATCGACAGAAACATGCACGCACCCCTCTCTCTCTCTCTCTCTGCTGCTCATGCTCCTCTCAGGTTCATCGTCTATGATGTCCCCATCGACGGCCCACCCACCGCCCCCACACAAACCACACAGGAGCCCCGCGGCGCCAATCCCGACACCTCAACTGCCCCAACAGCAGCAGCAGCAGCCGACGGCAACACCAGCAGCAACAGCCAGGGCGACCCCGCCACCGCCCCCCACAATTTTGGCCCTCCTGCTGGTGCTGGTGGTGGTGTTGGTGTTGGTCTGCCGGCTGGTGCGTATGACGGCCCGCACTACACGGCGAATCGCCGTTACTACTTCAACCTGGAGTTCTTCAATGAGCTGTGCAAGACCTGATCATGGACAGACATGCAACTTACGTGTGTGTTATGTGTGGGAGAGAGCTGAGAGCTGAGAGCACTCACTGGCTGACTTACTGGTCTCGAAGAGACGTGGAGAGTGGAGGGAGGGAGGGAGGGAGGCGGTGTTTGTTTTGCTAGCTATTGGGATGATGAGGGAGGGGAGGGAGCAGGGGAGGGTTTGTGTCGATCATCTACCTGGGTGTGGACGTGTGTGGCTGATGTGTCTGGGTGTCTGTGATAGATCGCAGTGCCGCCGCCACACCAGTGGCCGGCCGCGAGAGCTGACCGACGGAGAGAGGGAGGGAGGGAGGGCGGTTTTGCCTCTACATAATTGTTACTTGCTACCGGCTGTGGTGATGACACTTACATACACACATAGGCGTTTTGGTTGCTGCGGGTGCTGCTGCTGGTACAGGGGTGAGATTGGCGATGGCTGCCTCTCTCTGTCGGCCCGGCAGGTCATGGGCGGCATCGAATCCGCCGCTTCAGCCGTACAAGGACGAAGTGACACATTCGAAGGTGACCTGGACTTTACGGGTCCACAAGAGAGGCAACAAGGGGACATTCGCTTCTAGAGAGACACGTGTGCCCTCTTGTGTGAACAGATGTGATGAAAGAAGTATGCGCGTGAAGAGGCCTTTCACACCCGTTTTTCCAGGGAGACAGACAGACAGACAGGGAGCCAGAGAGGCCACCACATGACTTGACTCGACACGACACACACACAGAACCGCACTGACTTGATCGATACCGACCTGGCACTGACCTGGCCTGAACGGATGGATGGATGGATGTGCGTACGCCTGTGGGTTTCCTCCATCCATCAGCTGACAACCTGTCGGTCCTCCTCCCTTCTCTTGTCTCTTGTGGTCTGGGGTGTACAGCACTTTCTTGCGCGGGCAGGGGACTGACTAGAGGGAGATGGGGGGGGGTTGGGGTGGGGGGGGGTTGTTTCTGTCAAGAGAAGAGGGTATTGTTTGCCAGTATGTGTGTGCATGGGCACAGACAGCCCGCTGTATGCCTATCTACGCGTACGGACGTGGTTGGTACGAGAGCGGCTGATTTTGATGAACCAACCGACAGAAATGCAGCTAGACAGTGATCACACACACACACAGAGAGAGAGAGAGAGGGGAGGGAGAGCGAGGGAGAGGTGTGCTGTGACGGATGCAGCCGATTTCTCGAGCTCGCCACCGCCACTCATGAATGTGCTTATCTAATTTGCTGCTGTGCCTTGTTTTGCCTTTGCCGGTCTTGTGGAGGTACCGATGGTTCGTGGTCACGAGGCACGATCCACTGCGACCTCGACTACAGACCAGTTGAGGCAAAGCCACACAAACCCATCGGCTGTGTATTGACAACCCACCCGCATCTAGAAACACAACCTTGTCCAGGCAGTGCGACCCTGCCGACTCTATGCTATGCCTTACTCACTTGGTCCTGGCTGGCTGGCTGAGAGTATCACTACAGTGGGAGACGAGAAATGTGTGCCTTCTAAGTGCCCCCATGAGGAGAGTTTGATTGATCCAGACAGACAGATAGGTGGGAGGGCGGGGAGGGGGATGGGATGGGGTGGGTTGCCGGGTGAGGTGGGCCGGGTGCAGGGAACACACGACAGAATGCATCTTTGTGCATTCGGTGCAGGGCGTGTAGTGTATGACATTGATACCATGATGTGGATGTTGATGGCATTCTCACTCAGCCCTGATAGACACTGATGGGCCATGAGCTGAGAACATGCCGATTGTTGCTCATGAGTGAAGTCTATCCGTGTGTCTGTGTGTCGGTATATGTGCGTGTGTCTGAGTGCGTGTGCGCGTGGGTGTCGGGACGTGATCGTAGTGCTGTCGCACTCTATGATTGACAACATTGCTACTGCTGAATGATGACAACAGTGATGACAAACTGGGACGTTCAGACACTGAGCAGAGGTCACCACATCCTTCCACACAAACACTCTCACAGATACAGGTCAGCGAGAGAGACAGTCAGAAAAAGACGGCCGCTGACGACCACACACAAGAGAAGAAGGAAAAAAGAGACAGACAAGGACAAGCCCTCCCAAGAGACCCCTCCCACCCATCAGCCGTCCTCAAGAGCCCGCCCGTCAGTCGTCATAGCTGGGTATGTCGAGGTAGGTGTACCCTGGCACTCCCCTGAAGATCTGGATAAACATGAACGTGTAGTACGACCCCGGGATGAAGCATATCGACCCCAGCACCAACAAAGGGGTCGCCGCACTCACGCCGGTGCGGAAGAACGTCCCCGTGCCCATCAGCAGCAGCGTCGTGCCCATCGTGAAGAGCAGGAGCGCCTGAAACACAAAACAAACAAGACACACATGGAGGTCATGGCGTGATGGTTTGTCACCTTGTGTCTGTCCTTCCTTGTGTGCTGTGCGCTGTACCATGCCGACTGTCTTCCATGGGACCTTTGGCGGCGGAGGGACCTCCATGGCGAACTGTGGCGCGTCGGGATCAAGCTCTTCCTGCAATACTTGTGCCATCGATGCTAACCAACCATAATACGAACGTCTCGCCGCAGGAGGGAATGAAGTCGACCGACATATTCTGAGCTCGCAGATGAGAGGGAAGTTGCACACTTACGAAAGCTCGCATGATGGCAAGGGGGTTTATCCATCCCAGGAAGCCATGGAGGCATAAGATGGAGCACGGCATCAGCTCCGCCTCCCCCTGACGGCCCTGGCGACATGCGATTCATCGGAGGAGGTCGACATCGGCAGGAGGCGCACCGGAGATGCAAAAAGGCTGACTGGGATAATTGAACTCAGGTATGCATCCTCGTGTGCTCCACTCGGATGAGTCGGGGCGACACTCGGGGGAGCCTGGGTGATGCCGTACAACCTCCGCGACACTGAAGCAAGACAGGCCAGGGACAACTACGCGGGGAGTGTGGAG
>CDMY01000643.1:0-37443 GCA_001179505.1 Vitrella brassicaformis | reverse complement strand
ACGAGGATCTCGCCGCGAGCCACATCGTTGGGGAAGTCGTCGAGCTGACACCACACAGACATACACACCATCATGGATTCTCGTGTGTCTGTGTGAGTGTCTGAGTGCGTGCGCGTGTGTCCCTCCGACTTACTCGGTATTTTCCCCAGATGTACACCTGGCCGCTGTGTGTCACTGCCACAGTGTGACATTCGCCGCAGATGACCTACGCGGAAACACGCACACAGGGATGGTGGAGGGATGGAGGCACCGATGGACACACGACGGGTGGGTGGGTGAGTGACTGCCTCAGTAAGTATGTGTGCCGGGCGGCGTGCTCACCTTGGATGCTGGAGCGGGCATCTTCGTCACCACGACTGCACACACGCAGACACACACGCACACAGACACACACACACACAGTGAATGACGAATACGCGTACATTGGCTGTGTTTGTGCGTGGTTCAGTCTTTGTCGCTCACGTGGCAGGTAGTCCAGTCCATCTCGGCCGAGGGCGTACTCGTCGCCGCTACCTGACAGAAAGAAAAAGACCGGCCAGCCAGATGCATACTCACTGCATATCGGCGTTGGCGTCTGTGTACCCCATGTGTAGATGGCGCCATGGTTGTTGAGAGCCGCGCAGTGTGTGCCGCCCGCCGAGATGTCGCGGATGCCCTTGTTGGTGAGCTCCTGACGGACACAGACACAGACACAGACAGACTGTAACAAGCCGAGTTCACGGACGGGAAAACACCGGCGCAGGTACGTACCCTGATGAGTCGGGGCTTCTTGCGGTCAACCTGCGTGTTGTAGCCGAGGGCCCCCGTCCAGGCTGCACACACAAACACAAACCGCAGTCAGTAGGCATTCCCCCTTTTCCTTTCCCTCCTTCTCTCCCTCACCAGCGCCGTGGGCATACACGTTGCCAATCGGCACACTCATCCCGATCGTCACTTCGTGACGCTCTGAGATGTTGATGACGTCGTTGATGAAGGGCGTTGACACCCCGGCCTTGCGAGGAGGGCTGGGAGGGGCGTCGTAGGCCTGGTGGCGGAACAAAGATCTTGCCGCCTTGATGACCCGCTTCTGACATACACACGCAAACCCACATCACCAATCCTTCCATATCCCTCCCCTGGAGATGACCCACCTTCAACGTCTCGAATGTGACCACTGCGGCCCCCACAGTAGCCCCGACAACGAGGGCACAGGTGGTCACGCTGGTGCGGCGTTGGTGGAGGAGGGCGATGTGGCATGTTGCGTGGACGACGGAACCGGCGCCACCGTGCACCGCGGCTTTGCCAAACACCCACCACAAGGCCTTGCACACGCAGCTCTCGATGATGCCGCCGACCATTGCTGACGTCAGGGGTGTTTCGTTGAGGGGAGACAGGCTCAAGACATGCAGGCCTGATGCGTCCAGTGCTGGATCGAGTCGGTTGAAACCAGCGTTTTGGGCAGATCTCGCAGGGCGCTAGAAGAACAGAGTGCAGGGGCAGTGATTGCGCTTCCCGGGCCGTGATTCGGGATTCGAATGATTGCGAGCTCCGTCTGGGAGCTGAGCTCGCGACCATTGCTGACGTCAGGGGTGCTTCGTTGAGGGGAGACAGGCTCAAGACATGCAGGCCTGATGCGTCCAGTGCTGGATCGAGTCGGTTGAAACCAGCGTTTTGGGCAGATCTCGCAGGGCGCTAGAAGAACAGAGTGCAGGGGCAGTGATTGCGCTTCCTGGGCCGTGATTCGGGATTCGAATGATTGCGAGCTCCGTCTGGGAGCTGAGCCCGCAAGCGGCGGAAAAAAGCTTCAAGTTCTTTTACTGGCAACGTTCTGTTAGCCTCATCGGATCACCGTATCATGACTCAGCAAGTAAGCCAAACAGCGGTCATTAGATGATGCTCTGCATGCTGTGAGACATGGTTGTGTCGTTTCAGGCCAGGCAAAGCCAACGTCCAGCTCTGGACGAGCATCTCGCAAGGCTCTTCGAGCTTCAGACCAAGGTGACGAGGAAAACGGCCTTCGCGCAGAGTCAAAATCATGGTTTTGTTTACTTGGTGGCTTCGTGCTGTGTCAGGTCGGAGAGCAGCTGGTCCATGTGCAGCAGATGGACCCAGCGGGCATTGCACGACAGGTACGCCACCCACATTCACACACACAGACACTCAGACAGACAGACAGACAGACAGACTGGCCGACCTCACAGGCTGTGTCAACGCGTGGCATGTGTTGGTTGGTGTGTCCAGACGTGTTCCTCTGTGGCCGTGGGGCTCCAACGACAACTGGCGGCCGCCATGACCGCAGCGGCCGATGCTCTGACACAAACGAGTGCGGCCTTGTCGACAGCCTCAGACCTCACCAAGACACTCGATGACCGAGTAGGCACCACAGAGGAGGGAGAGCCTCAGGGATGGCTTTCCACTATTGCTCTTGTCTGCGTGTCAATTGCGTCTCAGCGTCGTGAGAAGGAGGGCGCCTTGTTCTGCCTGGTGCGTGAGAGCGGCAAGCAGCCCACCTTTGAGGGACCAGCCGCACTCCGCATGTCGCGAGAAGAGCTGTCGCACCTCTTCGGCCACCTGCAGCCATGGGAGCTCAGCAACATCCGGCTGGCCATCGGCAACAAGGTCTTCCTGCAGGCGGCCAAGCAGTACAGACACATCGAGATCGTCAGCTCGGAGCCATCGGTCCGCCGCATGTGGAGCCGGATGCCCCTGGCGGTGGCCTTCGAGTGGGGCGCACGGATGCCACACCTCAAGACCATCGCCGTCCGCCATCCGCCGTTCCACCCCGACTGGTGCTCGTCCGTGTTGGCCGAGATGGTCGGCGGCCACGCCAAGGTGCGGATGGAGCTATACGCGACCAGGCGGGCCGAGGCGGAGAGAGAGGGCAGACAGCCACCCAAGGAGGAGGGGACGCTGGAGTCCATCAGCTTCGTCAATGCGCCACAGGATGGCAATGCTCGCTGCCTACCACCGCGGCTGCCCGCCCCGCCCGGTTTCAGCACCCCCGAGCCCACCGCCCTCCCTCCCGTGCTGCACGCCCTCACGTCGCTCAGCGGGCTGCACAACAGCCACTGTGTCGTGTTCGACACCCACAGCTGGCAGATGCCATCGCTGCGGCAGGTGCAGGGGGACCTCGTTGGTGAAATCTTCACGTGCGACTTCATCAAGACGTCCGAGTGTCTGGAGAGCCTCGATCTGGGCCGCATCAGACCAGCCAAGTGGGCCGGTATCCTCAACGGTGGGCGGTTGGCGCACTTGAAGCGAATCGGCACTGTAGCGGTGCGGGGCGATGCGACATTCGGGCGGGACCTCGACAACTTGCAGGTAGGTGCGACGAGATGGGAGGATGGGTGGGGAGAAACGTGCCTGCATGGTGGTTGTTTCGTTTGTGCTGCCCCTTGTCTGGCTGTTCATTCAGGGAGTGCTTGCTGCCGGTGGGTGCCGATCGCTGGAGTGCGTTGGGTTCTGTTTCAGCGACAGGACGACCTCATCCATCGGCGAGGACACGGTCGCCTCCCTCAACGCCATCGACCGAGTCAGGAGATCTGGGGTTACGACACGCACAGCGCGCTTCGACATGGGCCCGGTGTCGAGAGTGCACACATTCAATCTGGAGCTCCTCCGCGACTGTTCCGCCCCCTCCCTCTCATCAAGGTTCGTCAAAGACAAGATCCAGCATCTCGCCAGGCTGGCCGAGGCCGTCGTGTGGTCGCCTCCTACCGACCACCTCATCGCCCCCACGGACATCAGCGAGACGGCCAAGGAACTCGCCGCCAAGCTGCGGTTCTCGAACGCCGTCTCCCTGCGCATCTGTGCTGTGGGCGATGCCGTGGATGCCCCGGTGCCCGCTGCGTCCAGTGCGCTGTGGTCGCCGCTGACGCACCTGCCCGATGATGCGTTCCCTGAGACACTGGACGAGCTCCGGCCAATGGACCGGGTCGCTCACGAGGCCGCGCGGCAATTGTTGGCGGCAGGGAAGATCAAGGGCGTTTCGAGCATCGTTCGGTCCTTCGCGCAGGAGCATGTGCCGGCGAGTGATGTTGGCGCGCTGTTGCACGTGATCGGCGGGGAGAAGTCGATGGAGAAGGTGGACGTCAAGGTCAGCGGGGAAGGGGGAAGGTTGCCGTGGGGCGACAGCCCTGAGGCCGTCCCCCGCATTGAACAGATGTCCGTCTTCCTTACCGGTGAGTCGAGTAAGCACACTGACGCACATTCCACATGTGACCTCCTCCGTCCCTACCTGTGCGTGTGTCTGTGTGCAGTGCCGGATGTGGCGACTGCCGCCCTTTTTGTGCACGCGAGCCTGGCATCGTGTCTCAAGATCCGCGGCCTGAAGCAGCTGGGCCTGAGGGTCTTCGGCCATGCGGATGCGGCGGATAGGGCTCATTTCGCAGATCGCATGGCGGCGCTGTTCCCCACACGCACGATGAGCTGTTTCCGCATCGCGTGGGACATCACGACGTGGGAAAGGAGTGTGCAGGTGACGGCTCAGCGCGGGACGGCTGGAGGTAAGTGAGAAGCGGGTGTTCGGCCATTCCCGCCAGTCTCCCTGTATGTCTGTGTGCGTCAGGTTGACCTGATTGAAGAGGATGGTGCTGCTCACTCCTTGTGTAATGGTGATGCTGTTGTGTATTCATTGCATTGTAGTGGCGAATCCTACCTGGTGGGTGGGGTGTAACGTGTTGTGCGTGCAAGGACGCTTTGCTTACACGTAACGAGTTCTACTGAATTTGATGACATCCGCCCAGCATGCACACACATCATGAGCCATTGACACCCATCGATATGTCTGCAGAGCTGGCTAAGCACTAGTGCGGCATACGCAGGTCCAACAGCTGTAGGCCCCACCACTCACCCTTTTCCAGAACAGCGTACCCCTCCCCCTCTGCCTGCTTGATGCACTGCCGGAGAATCGCGGGCACGTCAAGAATGACCTTTGCAGGCCGAACACCGGCAATCAGTGGCATGCACGACTGGATCTCACGCGTCGTGGTGCAGCTCTTCAGCTGAAGAGCCAGCGACACGACGCGAGGAGACCGACTGCGGCCATCCATGCCATTCACTGCCACCACACACTTCATCTGGACGCTAGAAAACAGGGAGAGAGGTGCAAGGCCAGTGAGGGCACCCAGCAAAGCCTGCAGGCTGCCCGGGCCGTTCACTGTCTCGCACACCTCCTCCCACCTAGAGTCCCTTATGCGCTCATCCTCACTATCGCGGGACAGAGTTCCGCTGCTGGACGCCTCCAGCTCCCTGACCTTGGGCAGATGGCGATTGCCACCGCTGTCGTCGTGTACGGTCGTCAGGAATGGGGGCACACTCGACAGAGCCTCGGGCGACGACACGCCAGTGACGGTCAGCTTGGTGGCACTGGAGAACACCAGCAGTCTTGCCCACGACTGGTCCAGGGCCTTGCCACCGCACATCAGAACTACCTGCACGCACAGACAAAGGCGCTGGATGCCTTGTGTGCTGGTATGTGTGTCGGCCTCAGGCAGTTACCTCCTTGGCAGAGTTGGCCAGCGACCGCACCAGGTTGGCCATGGCGCCTGTGGGTGCAGGAGTGCTCCTGACGAGGTCCTTGGAGCAGTCGATGGTCAGGATGC
This sequence comes from Vitrella brassicaformis, assembly GCA_001179505.1. Lineage (NCBI taxonomy): Eukaryota > Vitrellaceae > Vitrella > Vitrella brassicaformis. The sequence continues at coordinate 31,861 of CDMY01000643.1, read as the reverse complement.
GGGCCGTCCACTCGATCTTGCAACCCGCCGCAGCTGCACACATGGTAGGGACATTCGACAGAAAGCGGCAGGGACGATTGACAGACGTACCTGCCCACTCGAGGAAGGCGGGGAGGCCGACCAAATCGGGGCTTCGGCGGTGCATCAGGTCATGCTCGAAAGGCACAGCAATTTTATCACTCAACTCAATGCCAAGCCGCTTCTCGACACCTGCATGCGCAGCAGAGAGCACACAACTGGTTTAGGTCGCTCGCCCTTTGTGGTTTTCGTCACCTCCCCTTTTGCACTGACCTTTCATACTTGGTAGTGACCATGTTGGCTCCAGTTGTAGTTTCAGGTCGGTCAGCAGCGACACGGCATCCTCGACACTCTCGCCCAAGCGCACCCACTTGATGTCGACGAGCTCCGGGCACCACCTCAGAGCGGCCACAACCTCCGTCACCCAGAACCGGAAAGGTGCCATAACTACACACACACACACACACGCGGAGTCGAAGGCAAATTTGATTGTACGCCTCGTTAACTCACCGAGTGTCCTGAGTTTCCGGGCGCGCCTCATGACGCCTTTGACGTCATCGTCTATCGCGTTGCTAAACTCCACGCTACGCAAGCTAGGAAACCGCCACTTGCGAAACCTGCCCACAACCCAACAACGACCATACGGAGGGGCGTCTCGTGCAGAGTGGCGGCAGCTGGCACACCTGCGTCCTGTCGGCCAATAATCCAGGTAGAGCCCCTCCATCTGTGAGAACACCACCTCAACGTCGTTCCGCCGCGCGCCGCCAAACTCGTCGTCGTCAAACAGGTCGCTGCTACCGCGTGTGGGCCCCTCCTCAGTCAACCGCATGTGCCGGATGGTGCCGCGCGACGCCTCTACGCACTCGTGGGGAAATTTGTGGTCCTCGAAGCCGGTGATGTGAACCGTCCTCAGGCCGCTCTGAATAAAGGCGATAAGAGCATCAGTCAGGCACACAGCCATGTGTTGGGTGAGGGTTGGTTTTGTCCCCTGACATCCACCCGAACTCACCAGTGACTGCTTCACTTTGTTAAGGCCCTCCTCTATGGCCCGTTCCTGGGAGCTGCTCCTCCTGGGTCGCGTGGGAGTGACATAGCCGTAAATGTGGTCTATGTAGGGGGCAGGCGGGGCTGGCGCTGAGTCGCCCTCGATGTTCTTGCGAATGCCCTGACGCCAGAAGTCGCGCTCATCTTTGCCGATGACCAGGTGCTTGTAGATGCCGTTGGTCTCGTCACTGATTTGCTGCCTCATCGACCGGTTGACGCGCGAGAGGGGGACGGCATCCTTCATGGGCAGATGGCCCAATACGATGTGAGTCACGTCGGGCGGCAGGCCGTCCAGACATGGGCGGCCCGTGTACGGCTGACCAGTCAATGGAAGATTCAGACAGACACGGCGAACGAACACATGAAGATGTGATGTTTCCACAACACGCTCGTTTGCGTTGCTTGCCTTCGTTGATCTGGCGTGAGCTGGGAGGGCTTTGTTGCCGATGGGCTGTGGGAGGGGCGGCTTGGCGACCTTCACGGCGGTGAGCATGCCGATGAGGCTCCTCACACTGCTGTAACGCCAGGAGACCGACTCCTCCAATGCCCGCAGCTTGCCGCTGATCCCCGGCAACTAACACAGACAGACAGACAGACAGACAGACAGACAACAGAGATCAGGAGAGATCTGTGCGCTGCGTCCAGTTGCCCTCAAACATACCGAATCAGCAATCTGTGAAGTCAGGTTGGGCCGCACGTCCAACAAGACATCTGCTACTTGAGCTTCAAGCTGCTTGATGCTCTGCAGCTGGGAGATCAGACAACCAAGAGCCTCCCTGTCCTCCTGCAGGAACGATACACAACCCACATGCAGTCACCCTCCCTCCGTCACCAAATTTGGCCTCTGTGTGGCTCACCCATTCGATGGTTGGCTGCTGGCTGGCCGAAGAAGATGCGCCCACCGACCCACCAGCACCTGGAGAGCGGCAAACATCCATTGGCGAGAGGGGGGGCCGACCTGTGCGTGTCGTCGTGTGCTTCCTCACCTTCACTAGCGGCAGCCGCAGCAGGAGGGGCGTCTGCACGAGCCCTCTTCTCACTCTTCTGCATCTCTACGCCTCACTTGGCCAAATTTGGTCCGTTTCCAGGTCAGGTCGATCGGCGAGTCCAGGGGGTTGTTTCCATTGCTTCTGTGGCGATTCACGCACCAGAGTCCACGCACAAGACAAGCATCAAAATGTCAGCTCAACCAGAGGAACTAACTACACACAACAGCCGGCAAAAACGACCCTGCCTGCTTGCCGCTTGTACTCACGGCCTGGCTACTCCCATTCGGAAAACACAGCGTATAGGTCCATGCATGGCATGCCTCTCTCTCTCTGATGTCAGTCGAGGAATATCTTGCCGGGGTTGAGGATGTTGTTGGGGTCGAGTGTCTTCTTGATGCTTCGCATCACCTCCAGCGTCTCCTGCGGATAATGCTGCAGCAAATACTGCTTCTTGCCCATGCCGACGCCATGCTCACCTGCAACAAATACAACAAGCCCGAGGCACCCATATCGGATTTTTTCGATGTCCAGTGGTCCGTGTCGCGACGTGCCAGTGCATGTGCCGCCGGCAGCAATGGCCCTGGCGATCATTCGGGAGTTGGCCTCCTGGGCACGCTGATCAACCGACGGATGGTGGGGCACAACAACAACACACAAGTGGATGTGATGCCCGTGAGGCTGAGCTGGTCGCTGTGTGCTGCCCTCACCTTCATTTGCTCAGGGTCGGAGAAGTCCAGGGGGATCAGCAGGTGGAAGTTGCCATCGCCAGCATGAGCTGCATGAGGCAGGCACATTTAAAGTCACCACATACCGATACGATCTAAATGATCAGGGTCACCAGCCTTTCTCTCACCGATCAAGGGTGCCTCGACGCCAAGCTCGGCAAAGTCCTTCTGCGTCTCTTCGACCACGTCGGGAAGCCGGCCAAGTGGGACACACACGTCAGTGCCCCAGAGCTCCTTCCCCGGCCTCTGGCTGCCCAAACTCCAGTACACGCCCTTCCTCGCCGCCCACAGCTTCTCGCTCTCGCCATTCTCCTTCATGCGAAACACAAGCCGACTCCCGCCGAACCGACTCGCCATCTGCATCCACTCACGCATACAAGGGAGACGCGTGGGATTGCGGTCTGGTTATCTGCCTCTTCTGCTGACCTTCTGTGTGGTTTCGATGCACTCTTGTACCTGGTTGGACGTGCCGGTGAACTTGAAGAAGATGGTCGGCTTGACCTCCAGCCCGCAGTCCTGGTCATCGTTGAGCAGCTTGGCGGTGTCCGCGGACAGCAGCTCCACACAAGCCACCTGAATAGGAGACACACGAGCACATCAGCTCGGTGTGCGAGGTGGAGGTGGAGGTGGAGGTGGATGGGGTGGGTATGCTCACCGGTATCCCTGCCTTGATGAGACTGCTGACACACTTGCACGCATCCTTGACAGTTGGGAAGCCACACACCGCCACGCACTCGTCTGCTGGACGAGCGGCGAGCTTCAGCGTCGCCTCGGTCACGATGCCTGCGTACACACATACAGACACGTACACTCGTGTCGATCAGGCAGGGATGCGCAAAACTATGATTGGATGCTTTTGTGCTCTCGACTGCTCACCGAGTGTCCCCTCACTGCCGACAAACAGCCTCGTGAGGTCGTACCCAGCACTGTCCTTCCTCGCCCTTGTACCCGTCTTGACGACCCTCCCATCCGCCAACACCACCGTAAGCTGCAGCACCCAATCCTTCATCGTCCCGTAGCGAACTGCGTTGGTGCCGCTGCATCGGGTGCCGATCATCCCACCTGCACACATGGATGGGATGGCACGCGCATCACATCGATGGAACCACCAAGACAGGAAGCCAAGGGAGGGATCGCGGGGCGTCTTGGGCAGGCAATTGTGTGTGTCGGTGACCGACCTTACCGATGCTAGCTCCTGGACCAGGGTCGATCGGGAAGAAGAGGCCGGTGTCTGCGAGTAGCTCGTTGAGTTCCATCCACTGTACACCCGCCTGCACGACGACGTCACAGTCGTCCTCGTGCACGGCCACAATCTCGCTCATGTTCATCATGTTGATGACCACACCAGCTGACGAACGAACAAGACAAGAACGGGGTGAGAATGGTCACATGTGCGACCGTTTGTGTGAGGCTGCTTACGGATGACGGGCACGGTGTGGCCTTCTATGGATGTGCCGCAGCCGTAGGCCACCACAGGGATCCTCAGGCGGTTGCAGCGGGATAGAATCGCACTCACCTCCTCGGTGCTCTCTGACACAACCACACACGAAGAGTGTGATGCCAGTCCCACTCACGCCCAGCCATCCGGCGCTTCTTTCTCACCTGGATAGACCACGATATAGGGGACCTCCCCCTTGTGATAGGTCCAATTGTCTTTTCTATACGGCTCCCGCTCGTCCATATCCACACTGGCTCGGTCACCCAGTACACCCCTCAACTCACTGTACAGCTTCTGCATCGCCTCAGGGAAGTCATCCACATGGCGAGGCACCTCGTACTTGCCGCCCTCGACCAGCGGGCTATCGCTCTCGCCCTCCTTGACAGAAGTTGTGAGTGAGAGCGATGGCGCATCCGTGGCCCTCGGTGCCGGCGAGTCCTTCAGAGCAGCAGCAGCTGGCTCATCGACGCTCTCCGCGTGGCCAGGCCGCCGTCTTCCCCTGGATGAGACCAACTCATAGGCGATGAGGGAGCCGGCAGCCACGACCAATAGGTGGGCCAGTCCATGTGGCTGGTGCTGATTGCTGTGCGGTGCAGAGGGATAGACGCAGATGGGAGGCCGGGCCGACGAAGCTGGAGCTGCTTGAATTGCTGTTTGGTGCCTGGTGAAGACGGGCAGAGCCTTTGCCGCCTGCTGCAACGTCCGCCTCATCACCGGAAGCTCTCAATAAGCCAAGGAAAAGGTGGCACTACAATTAATCCACTCTCACATTAATCCACAATCCCGCAACCCATACTGACGAGGCTCGCAAAGGTGAAGGGTTCGGAACCCTGCAGACCTTTCTCTCCCCCTGACAGCCATGTGGGTGGATGGATGGATGGGTGGGTGGGAGGGTGGGAACCGTGTGGATGCAATGGATGTCGGAATGCCCTGTGTTTGGAGAGACACTGACTTTGATTGAGCAAATGGTTGTGGGTGGGTCAAGCAACACACTAGCGTCTCCATCTGTCTGTCTGTCTGTTGGTCTCACAAATGCACTCGGTCCTTCAACCAGCCACTGTACAATCGACCGTCATGCAGTACACCCACCCCCTCCCTGCCACCCATCGACACGCACACACCATGGCGGTGGTCGGCCCTCTCTCTACCGACTACACATACACATCGCCACGGATTGCCATGCCGTTGCCATGCCATCCACCTCGCTCAAACCGTTAGCCATCTCATCCACTGCCATCCCAGCCACCGCCATCCCAGCCCAGCAGTCGTGTCAGTGTGTCGGGGGAGCCCGCCTGTCTGCCGCTGAATGCTCGTGTGGACGTGATGCCCGGCCCCACTATGCTCTGACATGTGGACAGGGACAGTTGGCCTTTGAACCGTCCTGGCTCGCTGCTTATCCAGCCCATCGCGGCCGCATCTGCCCGAGAAATCGCCTGCGTATCTTCCAGGGCCGATTGGTGGAGCTCTACGAGCACAGTGCCTATGTCTGCACGTGTACGCGGTTAGATGTGTCCTTGTCTGTACGTGTGTGTGGTATGTATAGGCCTCGAGTCCTTGAAGCTGCCCATTCTGTTGATCTCGATAGTAATTTGCGTCGATAGTCATTTGTGTCTTCAGTGTGGTGCATGGATGGCTGTACTGACGGCCGGCGGTAGATCGATTAATTGGCGAGGGACAGGGGGAGAGGGATACTCGTGTGTAAGCAGTGAGTAAATGTCGCTCCCTGGATGACCTCTCTGTCATGCAGGCTGGTCGTGGTTAGTGGGGTGGTCTGTGCGCAAGTCGGCTGCATGTGGTGCGCCCGGCCGAATGGGATGGACTCATCCGTGGACGTGTGTGTGCAGACAGACAGACAGACAGACAGGTGCATGCGATCGAGTGAAATCCATCCGTGACAGAGAAGGCAGAGGCACAGGCAGCACGAATCATTCACAGCTAAATCCGCATGTACTACAGTCAGCAAAATACGCACACGACACTGCCAGCACGCCACATACAAGGCCCTGTCTTCAACACATGCAGCCTGCCGATGTGCCTGCGCCAAATCCATCAACATACAGAAAAGCATAAGCACACACGCGCATCAATCCGTGGAGTAATCCGTGGAAATGCGCTCCCGTCTGCCCTCTTGGCCCGTTTCGTGTCCGTCATGGTAAGCAGGGTGTCGTCAGGGACAAATACGCATTCATCAAGGCTGCGGTGGGCGATAAGCGCAACAGCTGCAACGCGTACTGCAGGAAGATCAATGTCAAGAATCCCTCAAGGAGATCTGGAAGCTGGACCAGAGCACCGCCCCCGCCGCCAAGTTCCGCGGCGGCAAGGACGAGTTCGCCGCCCTGGGCGTCCATGCCCTCTTCTCTCATCTTGGCGGCTACGGACAGGGCTGGGACACACACAGCAAGTTGGCAGAGTTCGACAGCTTCAACAGCTTCGCGACACGCGAGACGTTCCGCCAGCTGGTCGACATAATGTGTGAGGAGGCGTCCGATTCGACACATCCGAGATAACACAGACAGACAGACAGACAGACAAAGATGGGTGCTCTGAGGGGGCTGGCTTTAGGCAAATGTGGTCATCGGTTGATGACTGGTGAGGCGGCACACAGCACAGCACAGCAGAGCACGGCACTGCACGTGTGTGCGTGTCTTTTCCGATTTGGGTGTCTGCGTGTCTGTGTGGCTGGCTGCCCGGAGCTTGAGTAGAGGAGGCCGTCGAGGCGGCCTCGGTTTTTCGTGTGTGCAGAGCTATGACGTGATGTGGTGTGTCTGTCTGAATGTATCTGAAGGGGTTCCATGTCCGTACTGCTGATGCTTTTGGAAGTCGAGACAGACATCTTATATGCGTGTGGAACAAGACAGACGAGTTGTTTCAATCTGAGGGTCAGACTTTGCGATCAGTCGCTGTCTATACGATAGCATGCAACAGACGCACCGCACAGACAACCACAGCACACGGGGGCAGACGGCGTCTGTTTCTGAGATGACATGGGACCGTCCATCATCCAGTGAGGATAACAGCACCCATCTCCACCCACATGAAGCGGCCCGCCCCTCTCTGCTGAGTCTGCTCCACCAACACACACACGCACACCGAAACACAGGGAGAGACACGACGCTCACTCAGGCAGCCGCAGCCTCTTTCGTGGCCTTGTCTCCCTTGCTGTCCTTGCTGTCCTTGGTGGCCTTGCTGCCTGTCTGCCTCTTGTTCTTCTTGTTGGTGTGTGTGTTGGGTCGCAGCACGATGGTCTTGCCCTCGCCATGCGACACAGTGAACCTCTTCTGGCCTGCCTCGCGAAACACACCCACCAGACCGAACTTGGGCCTGGGCGAAAAGGGCGACACCACAATGCCCTTCAACTTAGGAAAACTCGCAAAGGCCGCAGCGGCCGCCTCAGCCAACGAGCGAAACATGGCCTTGGCCTCACTCTCACTCAAACGCTCTCGAGGTCGACATGCCTGCATGCTCATGTCGACCTCGAGAGCAGCCAGACGGCCGGCCATCACCTGCCTGCCTGCCTCACCCTCACCACCGTACAACTGCCACTGCACTGAGTGATGCACTTGGCCTGGCTGCACACCGAACATGGGATAAAGGGAAATGGTGGCCTTGATGGTCACGGCGAGGTCGCTGCCGGCAGCTGGCAAGAACGCACAGCCAGCAGGCACGAGACACAGCGTAGCATCGGGGTCAGCACGGGCAGACAGATCAAACTGCACATGGTCGGCCGACGTCAGACCCGACAGCACATCACCCACACCACGCCAATAGAATGCAACATCACGCCCCCCATCCTTCAACACGACAGACTCGACATGCGGGAACATCGACCCGCTGTTCTGACGGATGTAGGCAGGCAGATGAAGCACCGGCATATTGGCAGACCACCCCGACTCGATATTGAGCACACGCACAGACGAGAAGACGACCGAGCCGAGCTGGGGGTTGCCCTTGCCGTAGTTGCCCTGATTGCCGTGTGACTGCAGGGTGACGTGCTTGGCCTGCTGGCAGCAGACCCTGACAGTCTCGATGAGGGCCGTGAGATTGATGGTCCTGCCTTGGAAGGGCAGGCGCACTCTCAGTCCCTCGGGCGGGCCGTGGGCGGGGGCGTGGTTGTAGGTCTCGCTCGCCCCGTCGGCCAAACACGATGTGCGAAACGAATGCAGCTCCTGGAGCAACGACAACGCAAAAACACAAAGGGACAGAGGCGACTGCACCTGGTGTGTGGTGCCATGCATCGAGTGTCTGGCTGAAAGGCCCACCTGGAAGATGTCTTGTCCTTTGATCTCAGGCAGGGCGAGCTCGACCTTGTGCAGGCGGCTCGCGGAGCGGGTGTTGAACAGGCCCTTGAATCGGCCGGTAGCCTCGCTATTGTAGGTGTAGGAGTAGGGATGGTCTGGGATGGCGATGCGGCCGGTCAGGCTGGTGAGACTCTTGACTGATGGGAACAAGGCGTAACGGACAAGGCCAGTGTGAATGCCTTGTTCCCATCAGTGTGTGGTGTCTGTCTCTGGTGTAATACCCACCAGTCCTGTCACCGGTCTTCCTGCGAAACTTGCAGCGGATGGTGTCTCTGATCTGGTCGAGGCGCACCATGTGGTCACAGTTGGGGTCATTCTGCATGGAAAAATGAAACATCGCATGGCGAATGCAGGCAGCCCGATTCTCTGCCCTTTGTTTCCCTCACCGGATCGTAGCTGAAGTGGAGCGATGACAGGCCAGGCGCCGCGTCGTTGTGCAGCCATCCGTTCACCGTCCCATACCCCGTGTTGTCGAGATCCACCACACTCAGATGTCGCAGTGCCGGCAGCCGATACCTGCGACCGCTCGTGACGTTGCCCCACACGTTGTTGACCGCCGCCGTGTGGAGCTCGGGGAAGGAGAGGGTGTTGCTGTTCCACTCAAGGTTGATGTCCTCGTAGTCGTTCTTGCGTGCCTGCCGGACCTTGCGTGACCTGCCCTTGCTGTCCTTGGGTTGCTGGGCGGGGCCCTGCAGCTTGACCGTCTCGATGTGGGGTGCGAACTGCTCGAGCAGCCGGACGAGGGTGCGAGTGGGGCGGTGGTACACAGCCAAGTGACGACACTCAGACAAACGACCTGAAAAGCACAGAAACAAGGACGGAATGACACGGACAGACGAAAGTGTGTGTGGTCTGCTCTACGTCACCTGGTAGTTTGTTAGCGATGTGTTCGGGTGGGTCGGTGTGGATGTCGAGTATGGGGTGGGCGGGGGCCTGTTGGCTGAGGGTGTGGAAATGGGTGCAGACGGGGGCGAGCGAGGTCATGAAGGTGTGGAAGCCGAGGTATGCGCCGAGCCCCATGCCCTCCTCGGTCGTCATCCACAGCGCCTCAGGCAACTCCTCCAAAGCAGAGCGCAACTGATGACATACGCCACACACACACACACACACACACAGCGGAAATGGGGAACAGTGAATGGTGTGGACACCATCTCCCTCCCCAGCCTCTCTCTCTTTGTGTGCCTGTGGTGGGACTGACCTCCTCTTTGTCCAGATTGTTCATTGTGTGTTGTATGGCGTCGAGTTTCTTGTTGCATGCTTCCATCTGCTCGGCCGCCGTCTCGTCAGCGTTGCGCACCTGCATCTTGGTGTCCTTCATCACCATCGCCTTCCACACGCGGAAGTGACGCTCAACCTCCTGCAACATACCACAAAGGCAGGCATGGCACATCCATGGATCTGTGTGGTGTGATGGTTGTGTGTGTGTGTGTCGTTGCCCACGCACCTGTATGCGATTCTGTTTGGTCTGTGTGTCGGGTTCGGGAATGGCCATCTTGACATCCAACACTTGCTCAGCCTGAACGAGTGAGTGGACAACGAATCAATGAATCAACACATCACACAAAGACACATTCATCGGCATCTCATCTGCTCTCTCATCCCTCCCTGACTCTCTTGCTTTTGACTGCACCCACGTGTGTACCCTTGCTTTGGCTTCGTTGGTCATGTTGAGTTGCGCCTTTAGCTTCTGAGCCACCCTGGACAGAGCCTTCAACGCATCAACGGGACCGACCTCAAACGCATCCTGCACACACACATGGGTGACGTCATGGGTGGGTGATACAACACACAAACACACAAGTCAGCAGTCCATCTCGCTCCTTCCCACACCTCTCCCTTTGTGTGTGGTCACACATACCTCCATGTCCACGTCAGGTGTCAGCGCCTTAGTCTTCTTGGCCCGCTTCTCGCCCTTCTTGCCCACCTCATCCTTCCCTCCCTTGCCCTTGACGGTCTTGTTGCCCACGCGGCGCGCCTTGCTCTTCTTCTTGATGCCGCACACCTTCTCCCAGTCACTGCACGAGTCGTTGCTGCTCTCACACGACGCCATCGGCTCATCCACGGCCTTGCGCTTCATCGGCACAGCAGCCGCAGCAGATGCAGCGGCCTTAATGGCGGTCTGGCGCTTCGGGCGGGCAGGACGGGCGTCGGTCTCCATCAGGGGCGGGGCGAAAGAGAGAACGAGAGCAACCAACACGGGGGATCGGGCGAGAAGGAGAGAACGAGAGAGAGTTCAGCAGCCAGGCGAAGGGGAAGAGCGATGGATGTAAATCACCGGATCCTGGCCGCTGAGATATTCTTTGCATTGGGTTAAAAGCTGAGGTTGTTTGTTCCCGCCGTGCCTTGCGTTCGGCAGATCTGCCATTCGCTCCCTCCCTCTAACCATGGATGCAGGTGAGGGTGAGGACGACCATCGCATGACGGCCCGGCAGCTGGCCTTGCTCAAGGCGAGCGGCGGGCAGAAGCGCAAACCCATCATGGACGTCGACACCAGCAGCAGTGACGAGGAGGGCTCGGACTATGCCAAGGGGAGGGCGGCGCAGGAAGGCCGGCAAGAAGAGGCAGCGGGGGGATAAGAAGGGTAAGGGTAAGGGCGATAAGAAGGGCGGCGGGAGGGATAAGATGGAGGTGTCGGACGGCGACGAGGAGATGGAGGTGAGCACTGAGGGATGCAGAGGGCTGCTGAGGCTGGTGGTGGGTGCATTTCCGTGTGTTTCGTGGTTTGGCTTCATTACTTTATGCAGGATGTGGTTGAGGTTGGTCCTGAGGACGCGTTGAAGGCTTTGAAGAAGATGACGGCGAAGTTCGAAGCGCAGCTCAAGCAGGCCAAACAGGCCGAAGAGGAGGTACCTCGTCGAACAGACAGGCTGGCGGAACGGGGAAGGTGCACGTGTGTTGTGGTGATGGAATGTGTGTGTGACACTGTGTGTTGATGCCATCATGCAGGCTCGTGAGGTGTATGAGTTGAGGAAGGCCGCCCCTGATGCCGAATCGCTCCAACACCAACACCGCATGTCGGTGAGTGGGTGGGTCAGGGCCAACACCATGCACACCAAGCGACATCAACACAGACAGCCTCTCCTTGTATGTGTGTGTTGTTGTTCACATTCAGGAGGTGGATCGTCAGATTCGCGTGTGGTCGAGCATGGTATATGCCGACGCCAACACGCAAATCAGCCACGTGGACAAGGTCGCTACCAGGCAGATGAAGGAGAACATCCGCAAACTCGACGCCATCCGACACAGACTTAACGAAATCGACGAAGACGACACCGAGCAGGTCAACACAACACAACACAACACAACACAACACACAGAAGGAGGGAATCCATTTCCATTTCCCTCTATTTTGTGGTCTCTTTCCCTCAGGTCACATCGCCGCTTGAAGGTCTGCCTGACGCCCTGTGGATGGCCGACGGTGTGGGTATGGGCGCCATGTTGGGCTTCGTGTCGTGCCTGGAGTCGCTGGCGAGCATCAACACCTTCTTCCACCACCTCACCCAGCAGGCCAGCATGCACCCCATCGTCGAGCTGGACGACTCACCCAAAATGAAAATCGCTAGGAAATGGACGGCCGGTGAGGAGAGGGGGAAGCCGACACCTCTGTGTGTGCGACCATTTGTGGTGTTTTGTTGTGATCAGGTCCGTTGTCAGAGTGTGTTGACGTGCGCATCTACCACCGGCCCACCAAGTCGCTGGTGTACCTGCTGGAGCGCCTCTCGACCACCGTCGAGAGTGTGGACCTGCAGTGCCCCTACGAGCATCCCATCTACAGGAATGGCCAGCGTGCGACAGAGCCACAGGTGCAGTACTTCGTGGAGCGAGACATGCGTCAGAGGAAGGGCGACTTCCAGAAGGTTGACCTGCCACACAACAAGGTGAGGGGCGCTGACAAGACACAGAGGCCTCCTTCCACTCATCATTGTTATGTCTCCCTCTCGTGTATGCGGCAGAGGCCGATTGTGTTTGAGCGTGTGGAGTCAGCCAGTGTTGGCAATGTGTGGATGAAGGTGGCAGAGGACCGCATGTACCAGATGCCGTCACTGCAGGGCCTCAGTGTGGTGGACGTCACCATGGCTGGGGCTCATCGATGGATCCGCGAGGCTGATGGGGGCATCAAATCGCTGCACATCATCTGCGACAAGGTGAGGAGGCCACTCAGAGAGGGAAATGGGCAGCGTGTGGTTGATGAACGACTGATCCCATGTTGCTACTTTGCTTCCAGGAGAACCCGAGCTGCCGAGGTGCCGCTGCGAGTCTCGACCAAGTGGCAAACGCCCTCGTGGACACCCCTTCAGGTAATGAGAATATAATCCACGCCCCCGGGAGAGTGTGACGTCCCTGTCCTTGCCCTTGTGTGTATGTGTCAGCTAAGAGCCTCACGTCGCTGACTGGCCGCATCGCGTTCTTCGACTACACCCACAATGGCTTCATCAACTTGGTGGGCTCGACGGGCGACGGGGCAGGCCCCCTGGAGGAGTTCGAGATGGCCATCGGAGAGATCCAAAACACAGACGACATAAAGGTGGGGAAGAAAGACCGACACTTTCCGCATCCATGGCCATCCCCCGACCCTTTCGTCTCCGTGTTCGTCGGCAGAATCTGCATCGTTTTCGCACCAAGTGCCTGGCCCCTGACGCCCGTGAGGACTACTTCGGCTGCATCGAAGACGGCGAGCTGCAGGGCGGCCCCACCGTCCATCTGCCCTTCAGAGGCAACGAGAAGACCCTCACGGACTCCCTCGCCACAGTGGAGGTGTGCTGCCGGCAGGCCGAGAAGGTGACCCTCCGCAGCCACGCGAGTGCCAGCACCATCGAAGAGGCCCCCGGGCTGGACTCGCTGGTGTGTGATCTCGCCCACGAACTCACCATCACACCTTCCTTCGTCGGCGACCAGCAGCTCCCTTCCTTCATCACAGACCACCCACCGAGTGTGTCATCTGTCGTGGTTGAGCAGAGAGGGGAGGGCAGGGATGTGTATGATGGTGGGGCGGGCAATGTGCTGCATGCCCTCTCCCCCCACCTAGAGAAGGTGCGTTTTGAGTTGTCTGCCCACGCGAATCCTCAGGCCAGATGCACACTGGTGCCTGATGGCCTTGAGTTCGTGTCGAGTGAAGGCAAGGACTTAGCAGTACAGCTGAAGTATGACATCACATGCAATCGATATGGATACGACGATGACAGCGATTCTCCCATCCACCGCAACGTGTCTATCGGTTGGGAAGTGTATGGGGGAGAAGAGGCAGTCAGAGAGGTCATGGAGAGTGGCCGTGTCTCGTCAATCGATCTGCACATCAAGGGTCATTTCAACACTACAGAGTCGCGCAAGTTGTACGGTTCATTCGCCGAGTGTGTTCTTGAGGCCTTTTCCCGCTTCCCCACACTCAGCAGTGTAGCAGTGTCTGGCGAGCACAGGTCTAGCTCTCTGGTCACGATGTTGAGGCAGGGAGCTAAGGAGAGGTGTCGCGTGACAGAGAGGACAGACGGCACGATAGTGCTGCGACCCAGCCAGCCCAGACAGAGACAGAAGATAGAGGGGGGAGAGGAAGAGGGATACGGGCACGGCGAGACAGATACCGTCATAAAGAAAGAGGAGGAGTAGACCCACACAATACACTCACTGCATGGCACTACACAACTGTCTCGAGGGGAAGGAGGAGTGGAGGTGTGCAAGCGTGCATGTGCGTTAGAGATTGCTTTGTTTGCTCGGCTCACGGATGGCGTGGAAGGCCTGCCTGCCTGGGTGTGGGGTCACTGTGTGAGAGTGCTGCCAACACTAGGCTCTCGATAACACATGTGGCCGTCACTTCCTGCAGGCTTTTCTCTGCCCCTGACAGCCATGTGGATGGATGGATGGATGGATGGATGGGAACCGTGTGGATGCAGTGGATGTCGGAATGTCCTGTGTTTGGAGAGACACTGACTGACTTTGATTGAGCAAATGGTTGTGGGTGGGTCAAGCAACACACTAGCGTCTCCATCTGTCTGTCTGTCTGTTCGTCTCACAAATGCACTCGGTCCTTCAACCAGCCACTGTACAATCGACCGTCATGCAGTACACCCACCCCCTCCCTGCCACCCATCGACACGCACACACCATGGCGGTGGTCGGCCCTCTCTCTACCGACTACACATACACATCGCCACGGATTGCCATGCCGTTGCCATGCCATCCACCTCGCTCAAACCGTTAGCCATCCGAACCATGGGGCATCCCCCACACGCTCACTCAGTCAGATGCTCCTCGATCCATCGACCGAAAAGAGCGATTCGCCATCCTGGTTATGCATCTCCTCAGCAGCAGCTACTTCTGTAGCTACAGCCCCGTCCCCACTCCCACCGATATCCCCACCCACCCCGCCACCGTCGGGCTTGCCCTCCTCCGCCATGGCCGCCATCGCCTCCTCACCCCCTCCCCCTTGGCGGCACTCCTCCCCCTGGCTCTCTGCTGGGGGCTTTGGCGGCTCGTCGGGCGGAAACAATGGTGGCGGAGGGGGGAATGGACGGGCAGTGGCAGCAGCAGCAGGAGGAGGAGCAGCAGCAGCCGACGAAGACGGCTGGTGCTGGTGGGGGGGATGGTGGTCGCCCACTTTCTGCCTCTTGGCGTCGCCGGGTCTGTGTGGTTGGTGCTGGTGGTGTGGTCTGAGTGTGTTGGGGATGCCGCGTCTTCTCTGGTAGAAGAACTCGCATGCGGGGCGGACGCCGGGTGGCGGTGGGTGGGCGAACTTGGGGCCGAAGTTCAGCCGCACCGATGCGCCCATGTACAGCGACACCACGGGGTAGTACTTGCCCTCGTTGAGCCCCGTGAACGCTGAGCCGTACCTGAATCATCGTTTGACACACACATGACATGTATGCGACACAGGGAGGGGAGGGAGGAGGCCATTACATTAACTACTAGGGGGTATTCTCTGTGCCGAGCGTGGGGGCTTATGTATCGGTACGCACCCTTTGCCGTTGACAGTGAAGGCCACGGACGACCCCTCGGAGGGGATGGGGGTGGGAGGCTTCTCGGGGTCACACAGCAGACCCTCTGATGGATGGATGTGACAGACAGACAGAATACACAAACCATGCCATGTGTGGTGGGCCCTTGTCTGACTTGGTGTGTGTTTGTGGGTGTCATCCCATCCAACCATACTCGATAGGAAGTGCACGAGGTGCGGTTTGTCCCTGGGGTCCTCTGTGGGCAGCGGGTTGCGGGGGTGCGGCAGCGTGATCATGCAGCCAACCGTATCGCCCACACCTGCACACATGGACGCACACATTCACATACACACGCTCTCTCTCACTGTGTGTGTGCGTGTAGTCAGCTAGCTGACCGAATGGCTCAGCATAGTCGTTGGTCCGGCCGTTCTGGACCACCCGGCCATCGCAGTCGCGAATGCAGTACCCTAATGACATCACAGACACACATACGGACGGACCACAGCACACGTGAGCGATGGGTGTGGGTGGGCGTGGCGCTGTGTGGCGGCTGTCTTACAGACCAAAGGCATTCATGCCCGCGGGGAAGTCCCATCTCGTGTAACGACACGCCCAACCAATACTGCGAACCGAACCGACACTCACAGGGATGGATGGATGGATCCTTTCTTCCATGCGTGTGCCTACCGTGCGTGTGGCCCACCACACTCGTGTTTGTGTTTGGGGAATGGGTGTGCCCTCGGTGGCGGCTCCACCGTGGCCTCGAAATACCAGCTACCGTGGTCACTGCCGTGACTGGCCATCACCGTTCGATACCCCTGGTCAGTCGGTCGATCGATGCGATGCACAACACACACCAACAGTGTGGTGTGCACATCGGCTCTGGCCTGCCGTGTACCTTTTCGCCCGTGGCGGTGAGTCTATCTGGCGAGAGGCTGATCTTCTTGTCACGGTACTGAACCGATAGAACCAACGCTCGAAAGTCGTCTGCACACACACACACACACACACACAGAGAGAGAGAGAGAGATGAATGCCAGCACGTCCCTCCCTTTTTTGGCCTCCTCCACTGCCCATACCCGATAGAAGCGGCTCTGCCTTTCGCTTCACCCCTTTCTGCAGACGGTCAAGACACAAACCAAAGGCCGCATCCATCAGAATGCAGTGGATCTCTCCGTTCGTCCATCACCTCCCCTCTCCCTCCCCCTCGCTCACCATGAAGTGATTGTTGCGGCCCTTCTTGTTCAGCTTCCTCAACAAGGCCTGCTCGGACGACCGCTTGTTCTTGCTCGACCCGCCACTGGCACCGCCCACCGGGCCCCCGGCCTTCCCCCCGCCCCCCTTCTTGCCGTACGGCGCCCTAGACCCACCCAACTCTGCTGGCTCGGCTGCTGCTGCATGATCATCTCTGCTGCGATCGGATCTTGATCGAGATGCCCTCGTCTGGACCCCTTCCCGAGTATGGCGATGCTTGGGCACCTCTCCTGCCGCCTCGTGTGCGTGTAGGGGAGACATGTGGGCGTCATCGTCCTTGTCCTGGGGCGTCTTTGCATTCACCCCACTGGTGGCGTCGGTGGACTGCTCAGACTTGTCCTCCTCCTTGCATGACGGCTTGCTCGCGTCCAACGGCGGCAGGAGGGGCGCCGGCAGCGTCCGCTCCGTTTCCACCGTCATGAGTGGGTGGTGAGGGCGACTACCAGGGCATTCAGACGCTCGAGGGCATCAAGGCTGCACGCTACTGACGCGATGGCGAGGCCGGAGAAGAGAGGTCAGCTGAGGAAAAGCAAGCTCGGCGAACTGGATGCAGGGAGGGCGGAAAGCAAAAAAGCAAACGAGGGCAGCAAGGGGATGTCCTGGCACTCCTGGATGATCCGTCCTTGCCGAACCTTTCTTCCCTCTGGGCATCTCAGCTCGCAAGCTCGCACCGAAGGAGGAGGAAGAAAAAGGAGATCTGGTGCAGGTGTGCGCGGCAGATGATGGTGAATATGTGAGAGTTTTGATGGCGTTACCCCGCGGCAAGGTCTTTGTCGCCTTGCTGAGTGTGGCTACTGTTGTGTGGCTGTGCGGCCTGTTCGTCCTTCCCGACGGCCATGCGAGGTTCCTATGGAGAGTGGTAAGCGGCAACACGCCCATATGCATGGTGCGGCGACGCATCTGCGATTATCTTGGTTGTATTCTGTCCGTCGGCTCAGTCTCCCCTTTATGTGGTGATGCTGTTCGGGACCTACTCGTTAGCCTGCATTGGGTGGGGCCTCCTGACCTTCTCTGAATGCCCCGAGGCGGCAAAGGAACTCGAACAGGTAGGCACGTGCGGGCAGGAGGGACCCCCGCCCGGCACCCACGGCGCTGCGTGGTCTGCTGTGTGTGCCTGTGGTGTGTTTTGTGCGTGGCTGCAGCAAGTGAAGGAGGCGTGCGATGACTTGGCCAAGAAGGGCATGCGGCTGAATCTTGCCCACTCATGACCTCCGTTCGCGGATCTCTACTCAGGGGGCGCTTCTTGCTCTTGGCCTCTTCGGTGGCGGCTGAGCTGCTGTGGCGGGAGCGCGTGGTGCGCTGCCTCGGATACGTGGTGGTCTGGGCAGCACCTTTCGTGGACTGGGCGGCTCGGTCATCACCGTTGCCGCACTTGTGGCGCGCATCGAACCGACCGAGGCTGTCGGCGAGTGTAGACGAGGCATCGACAACCGATTGCTCTGTCGGGGATGATGAAGTTGCGCTGAGCTGCAGCCGACACAACTTCTGGGTGATGTGTGGGCTGCTGGGACCGAGTGACACCATCGCAGCTCCCCATGTGATATATCTGGGTCACTCTCGGTCGGACGGGCGGTTCTCTTCGCCACCAGAGAGGCCGGTTGTCAGCTGGTGGACGACTACTCGGGTAGACCTACTCGGTCGGTCCTCAGCTCTGCGATCGGTGCCCAACAGCTGAGGCGATTCGGAGGGGTCTGCGTTGTGGAGTCCGTCTGGCATTTTGTGTGTGTGTGCGTGTATATTAGTGAGATGGATTCATGTGTGAACAAGGTGTCCAATTAAGTGTGTGTGGCATCTTGACCGCATCCATGACGTTCGCTCGCCGAATGTCGACCCAATGCACTCATCTCATCTCACCCACCACCATTCCTGCAAACCAAACCGGTCACACATCCATCCATCGGTCATCCATCCAGGCAGTGGGAGACGTCATCGCAGCACATCATGAACATATGACCCCCACCGAGTTGGCCACGAATGTATGCAGCCAGCCAGCTAGCTACCATCGCCCCCCTCCCAGCCAGCCAGCCATGATCCACGCTTGCATGCCAAGGGCACGAAAAATGCCACGCCGCCAATTAAATCCGTCCCACCCCTCCCCTCTGCCTGCCTGCCTGCCTGCCCCACCCGCCCCAGCTCATCCATCCATCTACCATGTTCCTCCCCTACGTACGTCGATGGATTACGGCTTGAAAGGGTGGTGCTTTCCGCCTCGCCCGCCACCTCTACTGCCGCCACCGCCCCTCCTCACATTATCTTGTCCGGTGATGTGCCGCCGCACGGCCATGGCCGCGTCGCTCTCCTCTGCGTTGGAGACCGGGTAGGCACTGCCCCTGTTGGTGTTGGTGTTGGTGTTCTGGTTGTTTGTGCGTTCCTCGTCGCTGGCCTCCTCGTGAAGCACGCCCAGCTGTGAGGCGAGGCTCTTCTTGGGCTGGGTGGGGTGGACCTGGGGCACTAAGCCACCCTGCCAGCCCACCGACACACGAGAGAGTCTCGACATGGGGGTAGCGCTGTGCCGTGCTGTGCTGTGGTGCGTCCGTTGGTTGCCGCCGTACCTACCTGTGGTGCAGTGGTGCTTCGGCGTGGCTGGGAGAGGTCGAGTGCCGAAAACATGCCCGCCGATTGAGCTGATGAATAGAGAGAGACACACATGGACAAAAGAGGATGGGTGTGGGATGGGGTGGGGTGGGTGTCTCCCACCATTCCCCGCCTAGCTACCGGATGGGGCCGGCCGAGCGGCGGCAGTGGGCGGCGCATTGTGGTACATGACGTTGAGTGCCGGCCTCGGCTGCACGCCATGCAGAACAGGACGGTACGACAACGCTGGACTAGGCCCAGGGCTGACAAACGAAACACAAACCGCACACATACACACACACACGTCCCCCAGCCCGTTGGATCACCTTTCCCTCCCTCCCCATCATCCATTTGCTCACATGATGTGCTGCTGTCGGTGTGTGATCATGGGGCTGTTGGGCAGCATGGCCAAAGGCACCTGTCCACTACTGCCCATGGTCACCGGCGGCCCCCCATAGGTCATCTGGCGTGGCGTGGTGATGGTGCTCTGGGGCGGCCCACAGATGGCCGCCGGTGCCGGTGCCGGTGCGTGTGTGGGTGGCGGGATGAACGAGAAATGGCCTCGGTGCACCACCCCGGGCAACGCCTGACAGACATCAAACAGACAGTGGAGTGCGTTCGTGTGTTGTTTCTTTGTCGGCCGACGTGCGCACCGCACCCTGTGTTGAATTTGTGGCGTGCCGGTGATCGAGTGTGTGTATGGCATCTGTGGGCGGGATGGGGCGAGTGCTGCGACGGATGACGACAGGGGCAGGGTGGCCTCGTCCATCCGCCGGTAGGTCAACAGGGGCGGCTCCTGAGGCTGCATACGGCCCCCACACGCATCAACGCATCCATCCCACCCAATCAGCCGAGAGGTGAGATGCCCGTGTGTGAGCTGAGCCTTACTTACCCGCACATATAGCTGGGGCAGCTTGTCTACGAGGGCCTTGAGCGTCTCCTGCGCAGGCACGGACACCGACCGAGACACACAAACATGGCCACACCACACCCACGTTCACATAGAGGCTCGATCGCATGTCTGACCTGTGTGTCGGTGAGGGCCTTGTTGTCCTTGGTGTCCTCCTCCTTCTTGTCGTCCTTCTTGTTCCCACGGGTCGCCTGCACATAAACGCAGCACAACACGACCTCCCTGGATGCATTGATGTGTGAGCATTGGTCCTCGGTATTCCGACTTATCGGTATTGGTTATCCGGCTTATCGGTATGGTGGTTACCCTGTCGAGCTGAGCGATGAGGTTGCAGAGGGCGTCGCGCATCTGGTTGATCTCCTCCTCCTTGCCCTCCAATATCGAATGCGACTTGTGCAGCTCCTGACGCAACGAGGCGTTCTCATGCCTACACACACACACAGAGGAATAATCGATGCATCATGGGTCCTTTCCTCCCTCGGCATTGAGCCGTGCGTGGCAGCTTACTTGGCGGCCTTGAGTTGCTGCTGTGCCTTGCGCAGTGTGTTGGCGTTGTACGCCGTGTGGCTGTGGGTGTGGGTGTGGTGCAGACGGGACGTGCTGCTGCTCTGCAGCGACAGGCCCACGTCCTCTCCTAATCCTCCAGTGGGCGGCGATGCTACGGGTGGTGTCTCGGCCAGCCCCACATTGCCCCCACCTCGGCCGCCCACAGCACGCAACACTGGCTCAGGGCCATGCTGCTCAGAGAGAGAGAGGGCACATGCATGTTGATCATTCCAGCTCAGTGCACTAACCATGAGGTCGGCCGCTCCATCGTCTATGTCGTCATGCTGCTGGGGTAGCCTGTCCCTCTTGTCTGGCGATGGCGCCTCCACCACACGCCTCACACGGCCCCCCACACTCGTCCCCCCTCGCACACCCCCACCGCCCCTGTGCTGCTGCTGATGCATAGTCGACACACCCGCGCCCATACCGCGGCCCCTGCCGGTGGTGCCCGCGCCACGCTTGGCCTGGCCGTCCTTGCCGCGCGTCAGCGATAGCTTTGGGTTTGTGAGTGTCTCGATGTCGGCGTGTGCAGTCCGGGGGACACGTGGGGCTGCGGGTGGGCTGTGGGATGTGTCGTTGTCCGGCGAGGAGAGGTCTTGTTGGTCCAGGGGGAGGTGGTGGCGCTGGAGGGCCTTGCGGTAGCTGCTGCACTGCACCGTCAACTTGGCGATCTGACCGTTGGAACGACTGAAGGAGGAAGAAGAGGAGAAGAGAAAAGACACAATACCGGTTTTTATGGATTGTGAAGGGGGGGGAGGGGGCATCTGCTGACCGTAGGTCCTCTTGCAGCTTGTTACGCTCCTAAAAACAGTAAGCGGTGGATGGCAGCTAGAAAAGACCTGCACCTCTTGTGTGTGGAGAGGTGTGTGCATACCCACCTCTATCAGCGACCCCGCGATGTGCTCCTGCTCCAGCATGCGACCCTCCAACACAGCCATCTGACATACACACACACACATCCATCCATCCATCCCCCCTCTCGCCGCCCACCCGCCCCCATCGCTGGCCGGGGACGGCCTACCTGCTTCTTCATCTCCTCGTTCCTCTTGATAGTGGTCTCGAGGCGCGCCATCTCCAGGCTCTCCGCCCCGCCGTCAGAATCGCTGCCGTTAACGACCATACCCATGCCACCAACACCACCCCCGGCCCGTGCGGCAGTGGCCTTGCGCAGCTGGTCCTGGAGGTCGGCTGCCTCTGCCTTGAGGTGCTCGATGGTGGCCAGCAGGTCGCCACGCTTTCGCTCTGAGGCCTGCATGCGAAGGAGAGAGAGGGGAGAGGGGAGAGGGGGTGTTGATGTTGGGTGGATGTGTGTGTTTGTTGAGTAGTACTGTACTTGTGCGGCGTCCATAGCGACTTGTTTGGCGGACTGGAGGACGGCTCGCTCGTCGTGCAGCTGCCTGATGGACAGACATACAGATGGACAGAGACGAGACAGCACACCGAGAGGAAGAGGAGACACATACACACATGACATGGAGGGCAGTGACGTGACACCGGGAGCGGCGCCACAGACAGACAGACAGATAGGCTTACTTGATGAGTTGTTCGTGTTCGTTTCTGGCCATCTTGCCCGACTCAAGGGCCTCCCTGAGCTCATGCTGACGCCACCACATACACGTACAATGCCAAATGGGTTGGGTTTGTGTGACGGTGCTCTGTGTGTGTGTGTGTGTGTTGTGTTGTCTTCTCGGCCTTGCAATCCGACCTCCAGGGATTGGTTCTGGTGTGAGAGTGTCTCGACCTGGCTGAGGGCCTCCTCGAGTGTGCGGTGGAACTGCGCGTCCTCCGCCTCACGCAAACGCTGATCGAATGGCATGGAAATGGTGTGAGACAAATGGATGGATGGATGGTCTGGTGCATGCATGCCATGGATCTATTTTACCTCTCGCTCTTCGAGCAGGTTGATGGTGTTCTCTTTAAGCTGACGATCGGCCTCAGCTGCCATAAGGTCCTATCGTATCAGACGCACATAGAGGCACACAGACACAGAGATGGCGTCACGTCATCTCTTGTTGCATTTGTGTGTGTGCGGTGACTGACTGACCACGTGTGCCCTCTCGGTCTGCCTGTGCCGCATCTGCACGGCGGCGTGTGCCCGCATCGCGTAGAAGGCCACCTCCACCTGCATGGTTTGTGTGCAGAATTGATGGATGGACATGCCATGCCATGCGTGTGTGTTGACTTGACGTGTGTTGGTGCTCGCTTAGCTTAGCTCACCAGAGTGGATGAAGGGGACCGGCCGTGCAGCGCCTGGCGACGACTCATCAACCCACTCAATCGCAACGCACCCACACACCTACGAAACAACATAACACAGACGCATTCACTCCCACCCCCCACCCCCTCACACACATACCTGAATTGCTCTCTAACGTCCCACCCACTATCTGTCTGTGCGGCTGTGTCCTCGGTCTCCCTCTCCTCGGTGGCTGTAGTCACATCGCTGGTCTCAGCTTTCACAAACACGCCCATCGCCGTCCCGCGCGGCGGGCCGTCGGTCTGGCAGCCGAGGTCGTCCATCGGTGAGGGCGGCGGCCTGGCGTGCTGCCAGCACTGCAGGGCACGGCTCAGTTGCAGTCTGGCGTGGGCTACCACCTTCTCACGACTGCATGAGGGAGGGAGAGGGAAGGGGGAATGGCTGATGTGCATTGTATTGGATTGTGTGGTGGGTGTGGTGTTTTGATGTGATTGCGTACATGCATTGTGCGGCTAGCATGCGCTGTGTGGTGTCGACGGCGTACTGGCCCCTCTCCTTGGTGCCCTCCAGCTCGTCCTCCATACGCTAGGAACAGAGACAGACAGACAGACAGACAGAAAAGAGCCGAGCCACACACGCGACGCGCGGAAGAGTGTGTGTGTGCAGCTAAAGTATATGTGGGAGCGGCGATGCGATGTGAATACCTTACCTTGAGGTCCTTTTCCGCCCTGGCGATGCTCACATTGGCCCTCAAGGCACCAAACACTTCACGAGACTGCACACAGTGCACCAGTACCCCCGCTCAGCTCCCCTGCTGTGCGTTCGCTTCGCTCACAGCGTTGGTACTTTACACACATACCGACCGCATGGTGTGTCTGTTTGCGTGTGATCCTTGTGGCGAGGAAGCTCAGCCGCTCCTCCTCACGGCCGTGGGCCACCCGCAGCCGCTGCTCCAGGTGACTCACCTGACGCGACACAACACCCTACCAATTAATGGAATGCATTCACTCTCAGCTGGCCAGCACACAGCAACACCCACCCACCACTCATCTCTCTGGTGGTCATGTCATGTACCTTTTCCTGCAGCTCGGGAACGGGTGTGGCGTCGTGAGTGGTGGACGGGGAGGTGCGAGCAGCCGCCAGCTGAGAGGGTGGTGTACAGCGGGAGCAGCGGCAGAGGGAGAGAAGAGGGTTCTTTGTCCTCCCCCTCCCCCCTCTCGTTGATCTATTACCTCTCGTTGCAGTTTTTCGCATCTTGTGTTGTCCCGCCAGATGACAAAGCAGCTCCGCACGCGGCCGCACAACTGATGAGCGACAGACAGATGGGAGATGACGACACACACAGGCACAGCACATGTCTGCCTGCGCTCTCCCTGTCAGTCCGTCCGTCCGCACCTCATTGGCGTGTATGTTATCGAGCAGCTTGGGCAGCATGTCGGCCTGGCCATCCTGAACAGTGCAGTAGTGGAGTGGAGTGAGCCATGCACATGAACACGGCCATAGGGGCCTCCATCATTGCCTTCCAGCCACCCACCCGTATCTTCTGTAGTCGTTCGTGAGCCGCCTGCAGGTCCTGACCCTGCTCTGTGATCCTCTCCTGCACACACACACATACATACAAAGCGGCCTGCAACTTGACGTTGGATGGGCGGGGCGGGGTGGGGTGTACACCTGCAGGTCTTCTATTGTGTCGTTGGCCACCGTGAGCTGGTGCTTGATCTCCACCAGCTCACTCGCAGCACGACAACGCTCCTGATAAATAGGAGGGGGAGGCGGGAAGGGGGGAGGGAGACCACGGCTCACAGCACAGCGACACACAGCCATCGTTGCCCCGCCCTGTCCGTGCATACTGACCGATTCTGCGAGCAGCTCCTTGGCCTTGAGCTCATTTCTCGTGCGATAGAGCTGCAAGCAAACAAGCAGAGGGTACTTGCGTCCCACCACTTCTCTGTTTCCCCACATCTCCTTTCCCCTCACTTCGCTGAGTATCTCGGCCGCGTTTTCCTCTATGTTCTGCTGTTGGCCCCCACCATCCTCCTGGCTGCCATCTCCAGCACCGAGGGAGCCGAAGGGCCCGCCACGGATGATGCGGCGACTCCCAAGACCACTACTTCCCGCGCTAAGACCGCAACCAGACCCCTGCACCCGACAGGAACGCATCACAACACAGTAGGGTGCACACAGGCAATGGTGCCCTGTCCTCCTGTGTGTCTTTCTCACCGCTCCGCCCGACCCCTTCCGCACGTTAAACACTCTCCCAGAGGGACTCGCCGCACCCATCCCCATGCCCATGCCCATGCCCACGCCAGCCCCCACTCCAATCCCCGGCCCAACGCCGATGGCATGCGGCTTGGTGTGTCGTAGTCTGTGGTGTATGTCTGTGCGTGTGTGGCTGTGCCCCGAGGCGAATGAAGCGGCGTCGACGTCGATGAGTCGGAGGTTGGGGGAGGACGGGTTGAGCGAGTGCAGCGGGCTGGTCGCCGGCAGACGACGAATCGTCACCTGACAAACACACACGCCGCTAGATGGCATGAGGGATGGAGGGAGGGTGGGGTGGTTCCGTACGTACGTTGACTTTGGATGCGGTGATTTCGAGCTGCTCCACCTCTTTGCCGTTGGACTCGAAGAAACGGAGAGCCTGAAGGAAGGAAAGGCAGCGGGAGAGATCCACAGCATCCACACAGATATGGACGGACGGGATGGTCGCCCCGCCCGCCCTTACGCACCTCCTGCATGGTGATGTGTGCGATAGGATTCGACCCTGCAGTGGGATCCTCCGCAGCGCCAGCTCCTGCCGGACGGTCCACGGCGTACCTGCCATCATCATCACAGCCGCCATGCAGATTTCTATCCATCTATCCACCCATTTCCCGTCCATCTCACCTGTATGTGCGATTGTCGTCGTTGCCGAAGTGTTTGAGCAGTATGCAGGGGTAGAAGAGCTGCCGCTTGAGAGTGCGCTCCCCGTTGTCGAACTGCCACGCGCTGGGGGCGGTGTACAGGCACAGTGAGAGGACGGTGTCGTCATCGACCTCGAACCGCTGGTTGACGCATGGGAACTCCTTGATGGGCACCGTCACCTCCTTGTTGTCGCTCAGCGTCCCGAAGTACTTGAGCGGTGGGGAGGAGGAGGAAGAAGACGATGACTCGGAGTCGCCCGTCAGCGGAGTCAGCCCGGTGGGCTTCATCACCGTCACTAAGATGCTCTCCATCGTGAGAAGATGCAGGCGGGAGGCGCCGGAAAGTCAGATCTGAGGCAGATGATGGAGATCACTCCATCAAGTGATCTTCATCGTCAGGAAATGTCCAACAGCTACCTTTCCTCGCCCCGCCATATCGCTTCCTTCAGTTGGCCATTCTTTTGGCCATTTTTCGGGTCCGAGCCAAACCTTTCTCTGAAGCTCGCACTCCTTGGTCAGGAAAAGAGGCCCGTCTCGTGCCTGAGGACGCTCGCCATGCTGAAGGGGAGCTGAGAGATCTTCAGATCTGAGCAACGGCGGCTTGAAGCGCACGCCAAGAGACGTCCCATCGGTGTCATCAGAAGCACGTCCTCTGTGTCGTCCGCTATGCCTCACCGCACCCTCGCGTCTGCCCAAGACGGCCCTCCGCCGCCGATGCCTCACACTGTCGACGTCGTCATTGTGGGGACAAGCGTCACTGGGTTGACCTTGGCTATTGACTTGAAGAGGAGGGGGATGGATTACGTCATGATATCGTCGTCTGGGCACGAGAAGCAGAGGAAGGCATCCGGCAGGGGGGAGGGCGAAGAGGCGGAGGAATGGTGAGAATCACCGACGATTGCTACGAGTAACTGTGTATTGGTGGTCCTGTGTGTGGTCAGTTATGGCACCATGGTGCTGCAGAACCGCACCCTCGAGGCCTTCGAAGGTGACCGAGCAAGCGATGCAAGACGCAGGAATCTCTGTGTGCGCACTCCTCTGACTTTTTGCTTGTGTGTGTCAGATTTGGGTCTAATCGATGAGGTCCTGAAAGCTGGTCAAGTGCTCAACGGCGACCGCTATTATGTCGACGGCGAAGTGGCCGTCGACTGGGAGTATGACACGACCACCCTCAAGACCCACTACCCACACCCGATCAAGCTGGATCAGAAGCACCTCATCGCCATCATGCACCGACACATCGACCCCCACCGCATCAGGGCCGTCGAGATGGTCAGGCTCGTCGACAACACCGATGACGGGACGACCATCGTGTGGCAGGACAGACAGCAGGAGGGCAAGGAGGGCAAACTCAAAGCCAGGTGGGCTCCATGGCCTGGCCATGCAGGATGGCAGATCCATGCGGCTGGCTGTTGTGTTGGCGGCTGTGTTTGTCAGGTATCTTGTTGGGTGTGACGGCGCCACATCGCTCGTGAGGCGGTTGGCGGGTATACCGTGCCACGAGAAGGTGGAGTCCAGCAAGTTCATCATGGCAGACGCCAAGCTGGTGAGAAAGATGAGGGTGAGAAGACGTACCAGGTCGTCTGTGCATCTCTTTCTGTCTGTCTGTTTGTGTGTGTGTGTTTGTGTGTGTGTGTGCAGCACTGGAGCATTCCTCCGCATCTGAACATGTGCTTCCTTCTCCTCTCCAAGGGCTATGCCGTGTGCGCCCACCTGATGCTGGACGACCACTGGCGTCTCACCGTCGTCCACAGGCACCGGGACAAACTCCACATCGACCCCGAATGGTTTAAACTGCCCAGGTAGGTGCACTGCACACCCAAACCCACACCACAACCACGAGCACACCAATCCGTCGACGCATGCACATTATCATGTTTTCTCTCATCTCACGCAGCCATCTGCCCCACCATGCCGACGTGACCCGCGGCAGCGCCACGAGCAGCACGGCCCCCACTCTGCCCAGCGACCAAGGCAGCGAGGGCAAGACTGACGTCACCACGGCCACCTTCCCGGAGCTCAAGAGGTACGAGCGCATCGGCAGGGAGGCCGACGAGAGAGACGAGGGCGTGGCCGGCATCAAGGAGGAGGAGCTGGTCTACGCAAAGCCCACACACAAGGAGAGTGTGGATGTGGTGGATCTCGATGAGGCGCTGCCTGGCAAACAGGAGCTGGAGAGAATCCTGCAGACGGTGAGCAGGGCTGTCCGGCCCAGAGTGTGGCGCCATACACTCACTGGTTTCGTCGGTGCTTGTGTGTTCTGGGTCGTCAGGTTGTGGCTGACACCCGTGTGGTTGAGCTGTTTTGGGTGCATGCTGCCCCCATTGTGTCTCGGTGTGCGTCGACATTCCAGAAGAGCTCCGTCATTCTGTGTGGCGAGGCGGCGACGGTCAACCATCCCTTCTTCTACCAAGGCATGAATAGCGGCGTGCAGGTAGGTGAAAGCCAGTACACCTCCTCCATTTGGGTAGGTAGAGCGACCCATCTTCTTCTTTCTGTTGTGGCCTGCCTGTAGGACTCCCTGAACTTGGGTTGGAAGTTGGCTCGCGTCATCAAGGGTGGCGCCTATCCTGTGGTGATCGACACATACGACGAGGAGAGACGACCACTCAACGGTAAAGAGCGGCGGACAGGCAGGCAACACTGGCATCACTCGCTTGGATCTGCCTTTGATGTTCTCTCAGCGTCCATGAAGCGCCTGGCGACCATCCCAGGCCACCAAATTGCTGAAGGAAGTGAGAAGGGCAACAAACAGGGCAAACGCCCGTGTTCTGGTCTGCTCATGTCCATTCTCTGTCCCCTCGTCTGTCTGAGCATGCAGATTTGTGGGTGAATTGGTCGCTTCAGCACATCGCGCCCTGGGGTTTGAACAAGAAAGGCTGGTTCAACCAGATGTTCACCCGACAAGTCAGCCAGATCGGCCAACGATACCCCACCAACACCAGGCTGACCGGCAAGAAGAACATCCGTTGCGGACTACAGCCGGGCGAAAGATGCCCGGACGCCATACTCGCACACGTACAAACCACCACCAAACCACCACCAAACCACAGAAGCCTGAGAAGGTGCGTGATCGATCGCTCTCCTCGTGTGCGGCTGTGTGTGGGTGTTAGTTCGACGGGCGTGACACGTTCACCTTCACGAGGCTGCACAAGATCCTCGCCGGCCCCCACCACACACTCATCTGCACTCTCCGCCTCCCCACATCGCCCCTCTCGACCGATAAGGGCTCCCACGGCACCCCGAGCGGCACACCGGCGTCATCACTCAAGGCAGGGGAGAGCACCAAGGACACAGAGGAGGGCGCGAAGAGGCCCCGGCCGCTGGCCTTGGGTCTCGCCAACACCTACCTGGGCCGATTCCTGCCGCGGTCATGGTGTGAGGCCGCTGCTTACCGCGAGGAGCATGAGGAGGGAGGGGAGATGCATGAGGTCCACAAGAAGGCGCCCGTGGATGTGCCGATCGAAGGTGGGGAACGGTCGAGGAGATAGATGCACATAGGGAGTGGATGAGTGGATGTCCTCCTGTGTACCTTTGTTTGTCGTGCAGAGGCGAATGCAGCCATGCTGGCTGATACCGTCAAGTTTGGTGCTCACGTCCAGCGGCTGGTGGGCGCACCATCGAGCACTCCATGGGGAGGCGTCAGAGTCATGTTTGTCTTCACAACCGGCAGGTACGACACCAACACACGACAAGCTGGACAGTGATCTCATGCATCAACCGTTCTCTGTCTCGCTGTGTACAGGCCCAGCATCCGTCCCCCGCTGCCGCCCGTCAAACACCACGAGCCCGACACGACCCAGACAGTGGCCAGTGCGGCTGGGGGCAAGGGCCTGCAGCTGCCCATCGGTCAACAGCCAGCGGGGGCTGCCTACCGCCTGCAGGCGCAGGAATGCCTCAACTTCCTCAATGACGCATTCGCAACAACCACAAGGTGAGACGAGAAGGCCGGACGCGCTTTCGTCTGTGTGGGTGTTCATTTTCCGTGTGATGTATGCAGGAGTTCTGACAAGGAGAACGCCCTGTGGATTGGCTGGGACCCCGAAGGACAGGTCAGCCACCAGCGTCGATGTACTGTCAGTCCATCTCATCCCCTCTGCTCTCTCCTTCCCCCTGTAGGTTGCGACTCGTTTCAAGTACGGGCTGGACCCCAAGCCGAGCGGGGGGTTTCTCTCTGGTTGGGGGAGCCACCTCCAGCCGTGGCACGAGGAGCATGAGGATGAAGACGAAGAGGAGGAGTCAGTGGTCGAGGAGGAGTCGCTCGAGGACATGATCCAGCGAGTCATCGGCAAACACTACGGCGCGTTCACCGTCGTCAGACCCGATGGATTCGTCAGCCACAATGGTTGGTGAAAGAAACGTGCGGCGACCTCGGTGTGTCTCATATCTTGTCGCTTTGTTTCTCCCGTGTCTGTACCATGCGCATGGCTGCAGGCTACTTGAGCGATGTGGGTGCGCGTGAGGAGTGTCTCGAGTACATGCGGCGGTACATGAACCGGAATGTAGTCGAGAGTCAGTGAGTGACCGCTGTGCTGTATTGATTGCACACGTACATTACATGCAGTCAGTTGTATTGTCATCGGATACATACATACATACATACATGCACATGCACACGCCCACCGAGAGTGTCCGTACGTCCTTTATAGGTCATTTGTTCCATTATTACGCGGGTCGTAGGCCTGTCAATCAGCCATCAGTGTTACATCGCATCTTTTTGGACGAAATCTGCATGGGTCTCATCGTAGTGAGTGAATGCGTTACCGTGTGGTGGGCCAGGTAGTGACTCAGCGAGTGGGTGAATGGTGTTTCGAGTACAGGCAGCGCAGCTGGGGCGTCTAGGACGGCATCTTTTCGTTTGTACGCGCATCGTCCGTGACGACATGTCGTCCTTGCAGCCATCTCTTCCTCTCTGTGTGTGGTAGTATAATGGCAGCTAGCTGGATGGGCTCGCTGGTGTGTGTTCAGGTATGGGGTGGATGGGATCTCATTCCACACGGGGAGGGCGAGGGATGCACGTGTCTCTGTTGTGCTGTGCGTGGTTTCGTTGACAATCCTGGGACTTTTCTTGCGGTCTTGTGGGTGGTCAGTCTGGCAAGACAATAGCGAGACCCGCCAGAAGCGGCCGCCACGGGGTCACGAGAAAAGTGCCAATACGGCTTGTATTTTCTCTGTTGAAAGTGTCGCGCTTAGATGAATCCGTGCTTCGCTTCATGAGCTGCTGCTCGCCACGTGCTGTTACTTTGGTGTTTAATTGAGGGGCGGTGCGAGGCACACGTGGATGACAGACATTGGTCTCAAAGCGCAATGGCTGCGCTCTCTTCGTCTCTTGGCTGCGCTCCTGCGTGCAGGCAGCGGGGGGAATTGGCGAGATCTGAGACGGAAACCCTGATTTACCTTTTTAATTGATCGTTCAATCCCCCTCTCACAGCAGCAGCAGCACAGCAGCACGGGAGCCACGCCGCCGAAGTCCTGTTCCATATGCCGCCTTTCGTCGATCTGCGCGAGTTCCGGCCGCTGATCCACCACATCTGGCTGTACATGGTCCAGGATGTGGTGTCCCTGTGTGTGTGGTTTTGATGTTTTCCCTCATGCAGCGCCCGGCCCCCATCATCAGCACAACCGCGGCCCAACTCATCATCATCATCATCAGCAGCAGCAGCAGCAGCAGCAGCACGAGAGCGCCGCCGAAGCCCTCATCGATATGCCGCATTTTGTCGATCTGCGCGGGTTCCGGCCGCGGAAGGCCCATGTGATGAAGTGGGTGCAGATGGTCAAGGCGTGGACGGCAGCTCTCTGTGATGCGCGCAATCTAGGCGAGCTGCAGAAATTCCTGGTGACCATGAAAACGGCGGTCGCGCAGCTGGAGGCCGACAACGAGGTAGGCAGGATGATCCCCGGCGAGACCGAGCTCTTCGGTTGCATGACGGAGGCGAAGGTAGGTGTAAGAATAGGGGGGAGAGAGTCGGGGAGAATGGTGAAGAGAGGATCTGCCGGGCGGTCAGTCCCGGATAAAGGATTAAGTCAATGCAACGTAAGGTC
>CDMY01000641.1:7494-37613 GCA_001179505.1 Vitrella brassicaformis | reverse complement strand
GTCTGCGTGGGGGAGGGAGGGGAGGGTTTGCGGGACTGGGGTGTGCTGATGGGGCGGGGATTGATCCCTCCTCCCCTTGAGCCTGTTTGAGTCTGCGTGCTGATGGGACTGTATTTGTATGAGTATCAAGGACACACAGACGAGTGTTACGGTTAATGACAGTTTCCACTTTCCTCTGCTGTCTGGCTGTTCCTGTCTGGATGTTCTGTGCTGTTGGCTGGCGACGTGTCTTGCTTTCTTTTTCAAGAACGAGCAGTGGCCGATTTTTCATCTGAGCGCTGGCCACGTTAGACGTACGGACGCATTGATTGGACACACCATCTGCCCTCAGGGGCCGGGGCCTAGGTGCCCGTTAACAAACAAACATCTGCAGATATTAGCTCGCAATCGGCATGCGAATATCGCTGCAATGGGGCCGATGGATGGATGGATGTGCCAGATTGTGAGTGTCAGGTGGGCGCATTCTCATTGGCTTGCACAGATCATCAACACACAGTCAGTCATATTGTGTTGCGTGGACAGACGTTGAGACATCATGATGGTCCATCCATGGATGCAGTCAGTGCAATCAGTCATCGAAG
This sequence comes from Vitrella brassicaformis, assembly GCA_001179505.1. NCBI lineage: Eukaryota > Vitrellaceae > Vitrella > Vitrella brassicaformis. Next base: position 37,032 of record CDMY01000641.1, on the reverse strand, counting down.
AGACACTCACGACTCTCAGAGAGGCATGCACTCAACAAACCGACGAAGGAACGGGCCAAGATACGCACGGCCCAGCCAAACACCTCACACAATCGTGTACGGGAGCTGGACAGCTTAGCACTCTGGCGAGCCAGTAAAAGGAGGGGGGAGAGAGGGAGGGAGGGCAGGTGTACGCCCACTCATGCCTTTATGGACGTGTATGTATGTCAGTGAGGAAGTAGGTAGATGGCTGCAGTATATGGATCCCTGTCTGTGAGGGAGGTGCTCGTCGTCGCCCTGACCGGGACGGCATGAAGGCCACACCAAACAGCATTCCTTCGGCCTCTCCGTTATCACCCAGACAGCACCCACCCAGCTGCACCCACATCCCAGCCATCCCGATACGTCCGTCTTGATCGATGGCGTACAAGCTGTCTCTTGGACGGACCACACAAAATCAACCCTCATACAACCCTGACAGACCATTCACATACATACATACACACACATTACACTGGTGCACACCTCGAGATGCCGTCGGCTGTGCCTTGCTCACTCCTGTCGTCTCCTGCGCGTCCAGCAGCAGTTGACCACACGTAGAGAGACGAAGCGCCGCACAACACACGCAGATCTTCCACATGTGCGCCGCTGGAATGGGTGGACACAGCATCACGCAGACGACACACAAGCGTCCAGACATGATCAGCTGAGCCTCGGCTGGTGTCAGCTCAGCCTCGGCTGGTGATTTCTTGCCTGTCCGTTCTGTCGAATGAGAAGGATGGGTTCGCGACGAACACCTGCTGTCCGTCGGCTCCACCCAGATGACGCCGGTAGGTGCCTGCGACAATTAAGGACAAGGAACGAGAAATGACGAATTGAAACAAGAAAATGGGCAGATCTATCGGATCCACATGCATATGCAGCCATCACATCGCCACACAGAGGGAGTGCGAAGGAAGGGAAAGATCTGCGAGCTAAGAGATGGCGACCGGATGGCGGCGATACGGAGGGGGATACGCAGCCCCACGTGGTAAGAGAGAAGTGAGAAGCAGCAGCAGCAGCCAGTCGCCTGGATCTGCCGGTTTTTCTTTTCTCTCTCCGCCATCCTCTCTTCTTTCTTGGCAGACAGCGCTCCTCTCCTCTCGTCTCACAAGCCCCAGCTGTCTCGGAGCTGCTGCCACATCAAATATATCAACAAGCTCCTAATCTGCGTCCCTCATCTCTGAGAGGCATTTCTCTGAAGCTGAAGAAATGGCGCCCGTCTTCGTTTGCCGCCGTCCTTCGGTGTCGGTGCTTCTTCTGGCCGCTGCGGTGCTCTCCATCCCCACTCTCGTCGACGCTGAGGGCCGCAGATTGAAGGGAGGCGGCGGTGGCGGAGGTGGAGGTGGTGGTGGAGGAGGGTTTGTTGGCGGAGGAGGTGGTGGTGGTGAACATCCTACTTGGTTCATTGTTTTCATGATCTGCCTCCCGGTCAGTGGCGTGGTCTATCTCATCTTCCATTATGCCAAGAGGTGCGTCCCCTATCATCGTCTCGCCAAGAGCCGGGAGGAGCGCATCAATCCCACACCGACCGCCACGCCCCCTCAGTCCGGCCAGTGGGTCGGCACCTTCGAGGAGAACGGCGAGAGCTGGACGACCAAATACATGCTCACATTCGAGTACGACGGCCGCGTCAGGGGGAAGGGAAGCGACAAAGACGGAGACTTCAGGGTGGCGGGGTTTTACAATGCGACGACCGGGGAGCTGTCGTGGGGTGAGAAGGCCATCACCGGCAAGCTGTACCTCCGCGTGGACGTCACCGGCCGCTTCGACCAGGACAGCTGGCAGTCCATCGACGGCTGGTACACACGCACACACACATAAGGGATGAACTGCACGGTGTACTTGATTGGCATCCGGGTTTTTCTCCATTGGCTTCTGCAGCTATACGGCCAATACCGGCAAGAGCGACGCCATGACGATCCGCTTCCAGAAGGCTGTGGCCGCCCTCGCCCCCAAGACCAAGCCGCCAACCGCCGTCAGCGTGACGACGCCTATCGCACCCTCAGCGCTCACCGCAGTGACTGTGGTGCAGATGGAGCCGATGACGACCGACCAGGAGGCAGCGACTAGTGGCGGATCGGACACCACGGCGTCTTCCTAATCGGTTGCTGAACACCGATCCAGTGAGTGGCTTTGGCAGAAGAGGCGGCCTAATTCGTTGGCGTAATGTAGGTATGTATGTTTGGATTAATGTGCAGCTGATAGTCTGGCTGGCAGGGGTGCGTGGTGCATGTGTGCCAAACTGTCTGTGTGTGGCTGTGTGTGGCGGTCTGTAAGGGTACATTTCTCCGTTGTGGCGGTTCTGTCTTTTGTGGTGTGGTGTAATCTCGAGGACGTCACTCTCTCTCTCTCTCTCTGTGTGTGTGTGTGTGTGTGTGCGTGTTTGTGTGGTGGGCTGGTATGACTGAGTCAACATAAGTGGCTCAAGTGATGCGTGTGTCGGTTGTCGGTTTTATTACGACCAATCAAAGCAATACGCGCGATGTGCATTGTGTGGTGTTGTTCCTGTTGTAAGGGCTGGCTCCTTTGCCGTCAACGGTGTCCTGTCTGTCATGTGTTGTATGTGTGTGTTGGGGGGAGGGGAGGGATATATGCATGTTGAGGGGAGCCGGCAGACATCCGGATGATCTATTTCTTCGTGAGGCGTCTGTCCACTGTGAGAGGTGTGTGTGTATGTGTGTGTGTGGCCAGCTACTTGCATGGCCTGGTGTGTGTGGGTACATGTTGATTGACGAGTGACTCGGGCGTGCAGTCGCCATACGTGCATGTGTGTGGATTCACATCTTCACGCCTTGTCATTGATCGCCCCAGCTGCCCTGCCGACCAGTCTACTCACAGACAAGCATGGACAAACCCACCGGATGGATAAGCCATCCCTCTGAACACACCCAGCTACTGATGCGACCACATCACCACGACCACCACCAGCTGCGACACAGGCAGACGAGAGACCACACACACACACACGACAGAGAGACAGACATGAGGGGCGTGCAGCGGCCTCTTTTGCATCGTCCTGGCTGCCCTCACCGTGTTGTGTCATCTGTGTGTCTGTCCTCTACGGCGCCTGTCCGTCGAGCAAGACCGGTGCGACCGGGCCCAACGACCGCCGAGCCAGGGCTGCCGTGCGCTGATGTCTGGCGGGGAGCGGATCGTTCGGACTGCCCACCGGCTGCTCAGTCGTCGCTACGAAGACAATCACTGCCACATGAGAGAAGGGACAGACACTGAGACTGTCTGCCTGTCTGTCTGCACTCGCGGCTCTCACTCACCGTTCTGACGGTCGTCAGGTCTGACTCTGAATTCGACTGACGCTACGAAGGGGTCGTCGAATGCCGTCAGCAGATGAAACTGACACACATGTCCATCGACCTCTTCCCCCGTTGTGACGGCTGCACATCCCTCCAGCGGTGTGTGGGGCGACCGCGTCAGCAGGCCGTCCAGATAGCCGCCCCTCACGCCACTACACATGCACACACAGACAGACAGCGATCCACTCTACGTCCGATATGTGCCCCCGGAGAGAACCTACCGAGCGATGTCCATACGCATGGTGTGGACCTGGACACCGCTCTTATAGTAATGGTGGATGATCACGTACACAATGAAGGAGCTCATCATCCGCCCCGTCCGCCTCGTCCAGTTCGTCGAACCAGATGGCCGACTGGACGGGTGGGTCGTCTGGCTTGATATGCTGCTGGAAGGGGTGCTGCTGCAGGGGATGCACGGCAGTGGTGGGCAGGGGCGGGTTGCGAGTGATGGCGAAGTCGGGCTGGTTGCGAATGGCGCGGATCTCGTTGGTGGCGTTGTCACGGAAGAGCTCGAAGGTGCCGTCCTGCTGGCCATTGGCACGACGGAAGTCCACGTGCCGACTGACGACCATCCACTGGGCTGTCACACGGGGCATCGACAAATAGGCCTGACACGCAGGAACACACGACGATGGATGCACCCTGTTCTCCCCCTACCGTCTTGGTGTCGTGCTTCTGCAGGTCTACAGCGTCGACGGTGACGGGCAGTTGGCAGTAGCCACACTGACGCGCCACCCGCAGTCCATTGCCCACCTCTCCCCAGCTGCCCCCCTCCTCCATCAGCCACAGCGCCTTCATCACACCGCCGCCGCCCAGCTGAGGCGCAAACCGCAACACGCCCGTCAGACCCGCCTTGTGGACGGCGACGGTCAGCCGGCGACGCAGGGCCATCTTGAGGTGATAGTTGAGTGGTGCAGTCGTCTTGAGGCGGCCGACAGACTGCAGGTCTGTCGATGTCTGCAGACGAGCCATAGCGTCGGCCGACAGGTCACCTAGCTTGGCCTGACCATAACAGACAGAAACAGCGCATTCGCTCGGAATTGTATCGGTTTGTATGCTCACTGACCGATGCATCAGTGCGTGGCTGAGGGAAGGTGGCCGACTTGACGAGGGCCTTGAGCGAGGCCTTCAACTTGGCGTACTGAGCCAACGCAGCTATCATGTGGAGCGAACAATCCTGCATTCATGAATCACACAATCGGACAGCGGCAGAGCGTGTGAACCCGTCCTTATCGTGCAGGCAGATGTCCAGACAGACATACGTGCGATGAGAGATCTGACGCGTCCAGTGCGGACAAGCGGTACATCAGGCAGCTGATCTGCAAGGACCACCACAGGGCAAGCAAGAGCGAGAGGGAAGGAAGGCAGGCCTCCTTCCAATGAATCAAAAGGTCAATGTTTCGTACCTCCGAGTGCTTCTGCTCCAGGGCAGACAGCATCGTGGCCACCTGCACGACGGAAGGGGGGTTCTCTCGAGAAGGGATTTCAGAATTCCGCGTGAAACGCTTTGGGTGGGTGGATCGTTGGGTGAGAAAAAAAGCCCTCGAAAGGACATGGGAGGCCTGACAATGACTTTCCCGTAGACGAGATGCGGCCCATGGTGGATGAAAGCATTCATCACACGTTTGCTTGCCGCATACATTCCGCCTCTCCGCAGCCTTCTCAACAAGATGGACGCTGACTGCGGGATGCAGGCGACATCAGCAGCAGCGACAGCAGCAGCTGGTGCTCAGAGAAGAAAGGATGTGCCCAAGGGCGGGCATCCCGAGAACTGGCAGCTGATCAACTACCACCAGACGGAGGGGGACAAGGCCAACCGAGAAGGGCGACAAAACGCTGCCAAGGGGCTGGGACAGGTAGGGAGGGAACGGAACAGGCAGGCAGGCAGGCAGGCAGGCAGGGAGGGAGGGAGGGAGGCTCTCACTCATATGTCGGTGGATGCATGTGTTGTGTTGTGTTGTGTATGCCCAGGTGGTCAAGAGTCTGTATTCCTTCCCGCTGCCCGTGGTAAGCGGCGCCTACGCCAAGCGCTGGATCGGGGGCGTCGGCGCACAACGAGCAGAGATCTTCGACACGTAAAAGCGCCACACACCACACCACACCATACAGCACAACCACCACCCCCACACGCAAACACCACCCTCCCTCTGTGCCTCTGCTGCGCTGCCCTTCTCACTCAGGGATCCCGATGAGCTGGCTGCCATGGTGCCCAACCCCTACAGAGACCCCACTGAGGCCGACATAGAGGCCCACCGCAAGGACGTCCTGAAATGGGCGCAGAAGAAGGCGGCAGAGCTCAGCCAGATGTACGGCAGAGGGCCGGGCGGCATGGGCGATGAGGGGGAGGGCGGCGGGGCGGATGCCGATAGCCTGGCGGCGTCCTTCCGGCCCAAGGAAGGCACCATTGTGTGGTCGCTGCTCGTGTGCCTGTATGCCCATGGGCACAAGCATGACGGCGGTCGAATGACGGCAGAAGAGATGAAGACCGCCGCACAGGAGCTCAGAGAGGTCAGTGAGTGAGTGAGTGAGTGAGTGAGTGAGGGGCATGTGCATGCCCGATTCGATGGAAGCCCCGACAGCCACCACATGAGCTGTGCGCTGCTCTCTGTCTGTCTGTCTCTCCAATCAGGCTCTCCCTAGTTTCGAGGTCAAGCCCACCCCGGCCAACTTCAGGAAGCTGATAGACAAGCGCCTAGTGATGTCCTCTCCCCGTCTCCCCTCCCCCGCCCCGCCCGGCAGCAAACCCCCCAAGCCTGTCCCCGCATACTCACTCACCCGAGAGGGCGAGGCCGTCGCCGCACCGCTCGTCACCAACATCGATTTGCCGCTGCTTGGCCTCACGCAGTGTGACGACCCACCACGACCAGGACCGGCCGGGGCGCCGTTCCTCTCGCAGTCTCAGCGGTCGGACGCGCCATCGCCGCCACGTCAGAAGAAGAACAAGAAGGGCAAGGGCAAGGGTGGGGGGGTGGGGGTGGATCTACCACCCGTGCCACCCTTTCCCGGCGATGTCGATGACGACCTAGATATGATGATGATGGGGGGCGAGGAGGACCGTCCGGCAGCAGCAGCAGCAGCACCAGCATCGGGATCAGGAGCAGTAGCTGCAGCAGATCCGCTACCCCCCCTCCCTCCCCCGCCCCCCTCCCTCCCAGTCACGAGGGACATCGTGCCAATGCGCCCGTCAGGCAGCGCGGCGATCGACCCCCGGTCGCCGCTCGACGTGGTGCTGCTCGTCGACACTCGCGAGACCACCAGGCACAAGTTCTCGCTGGATGAACTGCAGCGGCGGGGGGTGAAGGCAGAGACGAAGGTGCTGGCCCTGGGTGACTTTGTGTGGGTGGTGCGGGGGGCGCGTCAGGATGGGAGTGGGTATGGGGAGTGGGTGGCGGGGTGGGCGGTGGAGAGGAAGACGGTGGGCGATTTGGACTCGAGCATTGTCGATGGCAGGTGGGTCAGGGAGGGAGGGAGGGAAGGGCGGATGGAAACACACATCCGATCGGCTGCATTATGGCCGCGGGTGTGTTTTGTGTGTGTCAGGTATCACGAGCAGAAGTATCGGCTGTCTCGTGCACCGGGAATCAAGCAGGCAAACACACACACACACACACACACGGAAACCAACTCACCTACACACCTTGTGCACGCGTGTGTGTGTGTGTGTGTCTTTAGGTGATCTACCTGGTAGAGGAGCAGTTCCAGCAGACCATGTGGGACATCGGCCAGCGCCGCTTCCACGGCGACGACGACAGCGCCCGATCGACAGCCATCACCCACACCCAACTCATCACCGGCCTCAACGTGATCCTCACACACAACTCCAGACGCACGTACGCCCCCATGCCCCTCCCTCTCCCTCCTTCGCACCCACATTATCTCGTTCCCTCCCTCTTTGCTTCAGTTGTGAGGTGTTGGCCAAGCTCCACATGAGGGTGACGGCTGCCGTGTCGCGTGCCATCCGTAGCCCCTTGCGGCACACGTCGTGTGTCGCGACGTGGGAGTTTGCCGAGTGGGAAGCGGTGGTCAAGAAGCACGTCGGCCTCACCACGACACAGACGTTTGGACGGCATCTGGGCCAGGTACCCTCTGCCGCCCCACACACACAGCGAGGGAAAGAGAGAGAAGGGCGCTAGACAAAAGGAAAAGTGTTCTCTCTTATTGTGTGCAGGTGGCGGGCTGTGGCGTCAAGGCCGTCGAGGTGTTGGTGAGCAAGTGGCCGACCCCTTGGGCGCTGTACCACGGCCTGATGGCCACGCCCAACAACAAGACCATCACAAGACACCTGAAGCTCTTCGCCATCGACATGCTGCGACTCAACCAGAAAGCCGCCAAGGGATTCAGACCCCCAGTCATAGAAAAGGTCAACACCCTCCACCCTCACCCCCCACACGAAATGCGACTCATTCTGTGTGTTCTCTGTGTGCACTGATTGGATCTGCCATCGGTTGCCAGACATTCGACAACCTCCGGGCCCTCTACGCGCCGGCGTCGCTGACGCTGCCCGAGAGGGACATCCCCGAGCCGGCCCCCAAGCGGCAGCGGGCCAAGGCCAAAGCCAAGAAGCGCAAGAAGTCTGAGGCGGAGTCGTCTCAGAACAATGACGGAGAGGACGACTGAGTGAGTCGCTGAGGCGACTTAGATTCGATGGAGGATAGGAAAGATAGACAGATAGATGGCTAGATGGCCAGCTTGCGAATTCAGATGCATCCATGTGGATGTGTGTGTGACTAGGAGGTTGTGTTGGCTTGTGTGTACATATCTACCATTGCCTGCTGGATTGGATGGATGGATGGATCAACACATGACATCGCCATTGCTGACTGAATGACTGAATGGATTCATTCAGTGTCTGTCTGATGATGCACTCACTGCACTCCTTTCACAAACGCGCGTACACATACTTGGCCGTCTGCTCATCGGCCATCGATCCATACACCATTCATACGCCCCAAATCACACACACACTCACACACACACACAACCGACTAAGGCCCAAGAGAGGCCGTCTACCCGCCCCTCTCCCCCTCACACCCCTCCGCCACCCCCCTCTCATCGCCGGCATTATTCTCCCCACCACACCCACCACACACATCGCTCAGCGGTCGAAAGAAGAACCGCTCGCCCAGCCGCTGACGCGCCTCGGGCGGGGCGAAGGAGGACTTGAATGCGCTCTGCTGAAGGGACCATATGTCGTCCAAAGTGAGATCGAATGCCTGAATGAGACACCACAGATGAGTGCACACATTGCGTCGTGTGTGGTTTTGATCGGTCGGTCACTCACTTGTGCGAGATGTTGGAGCTCGTCTGTGAGGGTGGTGGAGAACAGGCCAGTGTCGTCGGTGCATATGCTGATGGCGGGGTGCCTCCTCTCCTTGTAATAGTACCCGAAGTGGTGGTCTTCCATCGTCCTGACACACATACACACACACACACACCCATGACGACCACATGCATCCCATTCTTTCTGTCGCTCTCCGTATGTGTCCGCCCTCATACGTCAGGTCCATGGCGACTTTGTTGGACGTGGGACACAGTTCAATCGCCCTCCCCTCGCGGGCCACCAACTCGCTGTGCGCATCACTCTGCATCCATACAGACAACAAGGCAACACATGTGGCGGCGACAGTGGGATGTGTCGCCGCGGCTACACTACTGCGTCTACCCCTGCACGCACCAGGAAGCACACATGGCCGAGCCTCTGCGGGTTGAGCTCCAGAATGGCCGCATTCTCCGTATCGGTGTTGGCCATCTGAACGCGGAGAATGCGTCTGGGCGCGTGCCTGCCTGTGTGTGTGTGTGTGTGTGTGCACCTCTGCCGTGTGTACGGTGAGCTTGAGGTGGTGGTACCGCGCGTCATCGTACAGCCGGCTGCGCAAGAGGGGCAGCACCAACGAGAGGTCGCCTTTGGCGGGATTGCCACAGATATCCACACCCACCTGTCCCCAGCAGCAACACCCACTCACCATATCTCTGCCTGCCTGCCTGCCTGCCTGCTGTCTGAGTGCGCTGAGCTGACCACAAGGGACCGGTGTTTGATGGCCAGGTCCAGCAGCTCATCCACATCTTTCCTCGCATCTTCGGCACTCGTCAATCGGGCACGATTCACAGACAACAGCAGATACACCTGCACTCACACACCCGCAGAGCTACAGCCACTGCATGGCTTCACTGATCCATATCCCGTTTTGCCCACCTGCATGTCTGGCAGGGCCTCTTTCGCCCACTCGATAGCCCGCTCGAGTGTCTGCAGGTACGAATCCTTCGTCAGCCCAGTCCGCTCATTCGCTTTAGGCGTCTGCACACACACACACACACACACACACCAAACACAGACAGAAAACACAGACAGATGAGCCACATGCATGCATGTGACGCACCCACCGTCCTGAGCTCCAGGTATCTCACGCCATCTTCATAGAAGTCCCGCAGCACCTCCTGAGTGATCTGCTGCACCGTCTGCTCGTCCTCCACCAGCAAATACACCAACTCAAAGTACACAAAGCACTTGTCGAGGTCCCTTATCGAGTCGATGTGGAACAGGTCGAAGCTCACGTCTGCCAGCCGGTCGTCGGAGGGTCGTCTCTCGGCCAGCAGCCGCTGCAGAGTCTGCTGCTTGATGCTGCCGTGGAGATGCGCGTGCAGCTCCACCTTCGGCAGCGCTTTGATTGCATGGCGGCTGGCTTGAATTGTCCCATTCATTGAGGTGGGCTTACCTAGCGGCTGACGGACCAAGATCTCCCTCGCAAAAGCAAAGATCTGCAGCAGAGCCAGCGCTTGAATGAACGCAGTCAACCCATGCATTGTACGTGCGTGAGCGCTTATCCTGTACCTTTTCCTGCAGCGGTTTCGTTGAGTACGTGTTCCTGCGAGCGGTTTCACGTTTTTTCCTGCAGCAGAGGTTTCAGGAGCACCCCAGCCGCGCAGGCTCAAAGATCGCGAGGGCCCCAAGCAACTCCTGGCAGGCATTCCAGCCAGACTGTGACAAGGAGTGGCCGCCAGTAATGGATCTGCCATCTTCATCATCGCATCTATCGCCCCGAGATCTCTCTTTTCTCTCTCCCCTCGCGCCGACAGCTGTCCCAGGGCGGCTGCCACGTCCAACAAGCTTGTCTACCTCATCAAGGAACCTCTCAAGCCGAAGAGCCGGCGATGCTGCCCCTCTCGACCGGCCGTCCTCTGGTGCTACTTACCACTGCGATGCTCCTTGTGGATGCGGACGGCGGCCTTAGGAAGGGAGGAGGGGGCGGCGGTGGTGGAGGAATATACGTGATATCAACTGGGAGCGACACCGGCTTCCTCATCAGTGCCATCTTGGTGTTCGCCATCATTCTCATCGTCAAGTATGTGATGTGGCACAGGCCCATCTGGCTCGCCAACAACCGGCAGAAGCGTATCAAGCCAGAACCGACAGCCACGCCCCCTGAGTCTGGCAAGTGGATTGGAACGTACACCGAGAACCACCAGACTTTTATCACCACCTATATGCTCACGTTCGAGTACGACGGCACTCTGAGCGGCGAGGGAAGTGACGCAGACGGAGCCTTCAGGGTGGAGGGCTTCTTCAACGCGACGACCGGGGAAGTGTCGTGGGGCGAGAAGGCCATCAATGGCAACCTTCATGTGGACGTCACCGGAAGGTTCGATGAGAGCTGGCAGTCGCATATCAGGGGCAGGTACACAAATACATACCGCGTGCACGGTGTGCTTGATTGGCATCCGGCTTCTGTGGTTGGCGACAGGTACATCGCCAATACCGGCAAGAGGAACACCATGACGATCCGCTTCCAGCAGGCCGTGCCTTCCGTCGCACCCAGGACCAGCCCGCCGGTCATGACCACCATCACGACAGGACAAGGGGCACTTTTGAACGGCCAGCCGGTGACTTGGACAACCCCGCTGTTGGTGCGTAGCTGACTGGTAGGATCGATCCAGAGGGACAGAGAGAGAGGGAGGGAGGGAGGGCCGAAGGGAAGGCAGGAGAGGCAGGGGCGTGTGTGAACATGTCCCCCTCTCTTATGTGGGTGTGTGCGTTGTCCTGCGTGTTTTTTTCTCCTGGCGAACGCGTATACTGTTTAGTGGAGGCTGGCCCTTGTGTGTGGTGGCCTGGTGTGATTTGAGTCGATACAAGGGCTCAAAATATGTAGTGCGCGTAGGTAGGTAGGTAGGTTCATCCGTACTTACGTGTGCAGTGGCGGCAATCCGAGCAATCCGCTCGCGTCTGCCTGCATGCGTGTTGCTGTTTGTGGTGTATTGTAAGGCTTGGCTTCTTTGCTGTCAACGACGTTGTCAACACCGTCATTTTGTGCATGTGTGGGAGGGATAGAGAGATTTGAGGTGACAGTCATGCGTTTATGTATGGATCATTCATTCAATGAACGTGGTACCACAAAGCTCATCGAGCATCGCAAAGGCCGAAATGAATTGCATTCATTCGTGTTTCTTGGTCGGCCGAGCCACGGGGGGGGCAAGGATGCCGACCAAGAAACACTTGCTTCGACTCCATATCATTATCGATCAAGTCGTGATTCTCCATGCAATCGACTTCCACTCCATATATTGCTTCGACTCCATGCAATCCTCCGTCCGTGTCTCTTGTCTGTCTTCCTTATTGACGCGCACACGCACACGGAGACACTCGATTCACGTCGGGCCAAGTACGGTATCCTCGAGTTCGAATCGTTTCAGCAGCTGCCGCATGCGAGACATGGTCAAGGGAAACCGTTCGTCCAGCGTCCAGCCACCCATCACCTCCCTCTCGTTTGTCTTGAGCACCAGCCGCCGATTGCCACGAAGCTTCAGAGATGCCACGGCAGGTCCACCCACCTTGTCATCCTCCATGAGTAGCACGATCATGATTCGTTCACAGTCCTTCGCAGTGGCCCTCAACGGGCGGTCGTCTCGCCACTCGATGAGAATCACGTCGTGTTCATCGGCAGTGATCCCATGACGCGTCAGCTGCTGAAAAGCCTGGTGCTCCAGCCGCATGTCGAGGAGCACTCTTCTTTTGGTAGCCATGATGAGGGTGTGGAGGGCGAAAGTGGTGAATGACGGATGAGTAGAGGCGCCGCAGAGGACTGCCGGGTCTCTGTCCCAGTAAGTCGCCCTGTATGACTGCCCATCAGTGATGTGATTGGCCTGCGGGGGGATCCGGAGGTCATCTGCATTTGGTAACTCGTCTCTGAAAGCCGCCCGGAATCGCCGCCCGCCGATGCTGCACCACTGCACGACACGCCATCTGGCCGTCAAAAGCTCTATAAAGCAGAAGAAAGGCCCAACGAGCCCCAGCGTCGCGACAGCCGCAAAGATCATCTGAAGGATGACCAAAAGGCAGTCCAAGTACCAGGTGTCTTCCATTGCCTTGATGTAATCCCCAAATGCAGAGTCGCACACTCGGATACACATACACACACATATCCACCAAACGAAGGTCCACACCACCGGGCAATAGAGGCCAAGAATCCAAAGTGGGGAGTCCATCTCTGGGAAGGTCTCAACCCTCAGCCTCTCACTCTCCTCTATCCGCAGGCCCACGGCAGCAGTGTTATTCTCTCCACGCTCACTGTCACCGCCGAATAGCTGGCCAACCGTCTTATACACTGCCATGGTCGTGGGCAGCCGATGAAAGGTCGTCTTGTCCGGCAGATCGGCCAGCACACACTCAGCAGGCAGCACCAGGGGCAGCTGATTGTCAATGAGTCGACAGCTGTTCGCCATTCTGATGAGAGTACTCGCCCGATTCGCCTGTTCGATGAGATAGGCGCATCGGGAAAAGTAGTCGATGTCTGTGCGGTGTCTTTCGACATCGATGAGGCCGGTGAGGTCCTGCTGGGCGAGGTACGAGTCGATGCGCTGCATAATGAAAGCCGCATCTATCAGCTCCGTTCCATACGCTTTGCTGACTGCTCGGGCTCTCAGCAGCTCGGCGACACTCAGGAAAGAGAGGGAAGCGCGCCCATAGACGTCAGGAGGAAGCACCCGCTCTTCCCCACCAGCAGCAGTAACGGCAGCAGCGTCGTTGCCCGTGACGAGAACCGATGACAATTGAAGAGAAGATGACAGCTCATCGGCATCGTTGACTTGAGCAGATGCGAGAAGGCCGCTCTCGATATCGTTGACTCGGCAGTACGGCTGCGGCGTCCCCCGCCACCACTGGAAAGACAGCCAACCCGTCATATGGCAGCACAAAGTGGGACGGCACTAAGTCCTGTCACGGGCAGACGGGATTCGCGCTTTGCAATGAGGAAGTCAAGTATCGCATTGCCGACGGGGCGGCTGGCGCTGGTCGTTGGACAAGGAGCCGTGAGGAGGGAGGGGGTCAGGCATTCGCATTCACTGCGAAGCACACAATTGAGAAGATGCGAAAGACTTCGCTTTTTGGCGTACCTGTGACCATCGGCCGCTTCAAAGTCAATGTGGAACGCCTTCTTCGCTCCTTTTTCTTCTCGTTCTTCGATTAAGCCCAGGAAACCGCTCTTGCGCTTCGGGCCGATTCCGTGAAACCGCTCTCTCGAGTCCCTGTGCGAGTTCGCTCTTCCTACTGCAGAGGCATGAATCGGGCGCCTTTGAGCAGAGGCAGCGGCCAGCAGCCCGGATCTGCCATCTTCATCAACGACTCGCTCTCTCTCTGTTCTCTCTATCCTCGCTGCTCGTGTCGACCAGGCTCCTCTCTCTTGTCGTCTCAGGGTAGCTGCCACGTCCTGCAAAGTCATCGAGGTCATCGCCGAAAGGGACTTGTCAAGTCGAGAGAAATGGCGATGTTGCCCCTTTTCTCTGTTTTTTTCAGGAAGAGATAATTGACAGATGGCATCCATGCACTCGCTTGCCCAAATCGCCTCCATGAATCTATCCACATATGCCTATGCACAAAGGGCACGCTCACTCATCCGATGAGAACACCCCAGCCCCGTCCATCGCCCCAACACCACGCCATGACTGCCTCCCGCCCCTCAAACACAGGCTAGCAGCCCGCACCAATGCAACAGACAAACGAGCACGCAGCCACCCATGCACCCGCCCTCGCCCCCTATCTGACCACCCCTGCCTCGTCAACAGCTGCTCAGTCAAGCGGGTGAAGAAGTGCTCCGCCTCCCTCCCCCACACCCCATCGACGGTGACGACCAGAGGGGTGAAGGTCATGGACAGGTCCTCGCAGGCGCGCACTTGCTTGTTCTTCTTTCTGCGCTCGTGCGTCGCCAGGATGGATCGCGTGGGGCGGTTGCCGTAAGAGGGAGCATCAGCGTTTAGGGCAAGCATCAGTCCCTTTTCTCTGTCCGTCCTCCGGTGTCGGTGCTGGCCGCTGCGGTGCTCTTGTCGGCCATCCCGGCTCTCGTCGATGCTGAGGGCCGCAGATTGAAGGGTGGCGGCGGAGGGGGCGGTGGAGGTGGTGGTGGAGGCGGGTTTGTTGGCGGCGGAGGAGGTGGTGGTGGTGACGGCGCGTCTGGCGCCGTGGTTGCTGGCATCATCGGCGGCGTTTTAGGCTTCGTCTGCCTCTTCGCTTGCCTCGTCGGGTGTCTATCGTCCACGGCAGACAGTCTCGCCGCCAACAACCGGAAGGAGCGTATCAAGCCCAAATCGACCGCCACGCCCCCTCCGTCTGGCCAGTGGGTCGGCAGGTACATCGAGGACGACCAGAGCTGGACGACCAAATATATGCTCGCATTCGAGTACGACGGCACGGTAAACGGCGAGGGAATCGACAAAGACGGAGCCTTCAAGGTGGAGGGCTTCTACAACACGACGACCCTGGAGCTGTCGTGGGGTGAGAAGGCCATCACCGGCGACCTTCACGTGGACGTCACCGGCCGCTTCGATAACCGCGAGCACTCGCACATCAGTGGCAGGTACACATGGCCATGCACGGTGTACTTGGTTGGTATCTAGGTTCCTTTCCATCGGCTTCTGCAGGTACACGGCCAATACCGGCAAGAGCAACAACATGACGATCCGCTTCATAGAGGCTGTGGCCTCCCTCGCACCCAAGACCAAGCTGCTGGCCGTCAGCACCACGACGGCTGCCGCCCCCTCAGCGGCCAACTCAGACACCGTGGTGGAGATGGAGCAGCCAGCCACGACCGACCAGGAGACCACGACTAATGGCGGATCGGACACCAAGGCGTCCTCTTCGTATGGAGGGCAGGACAGGTCGGCGTTGCTGAACAACCAGCCGGTGACTTGGAACGACAAGCCGGTGCTTTTGACAAACTGTGCGGCCTAGTTAGCCGTGTAGAGTGTGTACGATCGAATGTAGATGGCGACAGGGGGAGGGATTGATGTGTTGAAGTGAGGACGTCCGTTTGCCTTTCTTGATATGAGCTTCTGTAGTGCGTCTCTCTCTTCCTTCTTCTTCTCTCTCTCACTGTGCGTCGCGTGTGGCCATTCCCTGCCTGACGAGCAATGAAGCGTGCAAATGAGGCGGTGAATGGTTTCTTCCGTCTGTCTGTGTGGTGTGGTGTGGTGTGGCGTGATTTGTTTGAGTCGCCACAAATGGCTCAAATGATGCATGCGTGTGTGCAGGGCGTGTATGTGGTCCATCTGTGCGTGCCGGCAACATTGGCAGCAACGAGAGCAATCCGCTCGTATCTGTGAGTGTGTTGTCGTTCATGATGCATTCATTGTAAGGCTTCTTTGCTGTCAATGCATGGGGGGGGATGGATACGCATTTGAGCTGACAGGCATCGATCCATTTATGTGTCAACCATTCCCCAATGAAAGCATCATCATTGATTTCATGATTCCATCCAAGCATGATGCCCACCCAAACGCCAAGTCGATCAGCAGCCACAGACCAGCAGCAACAGGGAAACAAACGGGCAACAAAACCGATCATCAAGGCCCCTCCCACCCCACCGCACCCTGCCCCCTCATTGGATCGCCTCCGGCCTGTACAGCAGAAAGCACTTCTCCACCGTCACGTTGTCCTCCGGAAAACCCCCTCCCAGCTGATCGACGAATGTCAGCAGGTCCGTCACGCCCCGATGCACCAGCCGACGGCCGTTGGTGTTGAGCTGCTCGCCGATGAACGACAAGACGGCCGCCACACTCGCCCCGGCCCCATCTGGCGAGGCGATGCGCTCCACACCGTCAGGCACGGCCCCGGCATGGGCCACCATCGTGGTCGGTGTGACGAAGGGGAGGTGGTCTCTGTCGACCTCGCGGGGGGTATCGACACGGCTGCCTTGCCACTGCTGGGGGCTGATCAGGCTCGTCATGACCATATCGAGGGCGCTGGAGGCGCCAGTGGGCGGGGATATTCGGAACTCCTTGCGAAGGGACACGACGCAGGGAGGACCATCGAAGCCCTCACGCAGCACGAAGACGAACGGCATCGACTCACTCGCCGCGGCGCCGTATTGGGTCAAAGCTGGTGGCCTTTCAAGCTGCGCAGCGTAAGTGGGTGTGAGGGGTCGCGCCTGGTTGGCGAGGAACCGCATTACACTCAGATAGACACCGTTGAGCGGGGGCGAAGGGGGGCTGCGGAATGAGAATCGGAGTCCCACGCGGATCGACTGACGGCAGGTAAAATCGCGAAGCAGAATGTCGCGGCCGTACTTGTTGTTGTAGACAAAGAACAATGTTCCCTCCGTCACGAATCGCGGCGGCCGTCCGATGCCGTTGCGTGGCCTCGTCGCCTGCCGCTGTTCATCCTGAGGGATGATGATGCGCCGGACGTTGGGGCCAAAGCGCGGCTGCAGCCACTAGTGCTGAGCGCTGTCGCGATTGTCTCGGTCACTCATCTTAAGCCGCCGGACAAGGTGGGGCATTGAGTCGCGCAGCAGCTCCACGTCGGCATCGGTGATACGGATCGGCAGAGTCACCTCACGCGCACCAGACAGCACGCTCAGATAGTCAGGCCAGTCGTCCCACCTGCCGCCATCCCTAACGAGGCACATCGCCACGAACAGGATGTTGGTCTCGCAGCGCACGTCGAAGACGATGAATGCGCGGAGAGCCGCCGGGTGCCTCTCATCAATCCATCGCTGGAAGAAGGCGGCAGCTGGGAAGTCGTGTTTGCTGATGAGCCGAAGCGTGCCGCTCTCTTTGATGGCCTCAATGGTGAAACCGACGATGTCATCGCCGACGGGCTGGGCTGGCTGGCAATGCCCGTCAGACGAGGCGCCGTGACCGGCAGAGAGTCAGACATCTGCACGGAAGGCAAAAAGAGTGCATGCACCTGGGAAAGATGTGAAAGACTTCTCTTTCGACGCACCTCTGGACCACCGGCGTGATAGTCAGCAGGAACGCCTGAAGCGCTCGGAGAACGGGAGGAAACGGTGGAGGCGATCTCCGAGTACAAGCTCGCATTTGAGCTTGCTGCATCTCCCCTCTGCGTGCTGCGTGTTGCGTGTCCGGGTTGCATGTTAGGGTGCGTGTTTTCATGTTGGACAGACCGACAGGGGACTTGGCCGCCAGGCCGCCTAGGGTGCTCCCTGAAACCGCTGCTGGAGCTCCTCGGGAGCTCATCATTGGCCTGGAATTGCCGCATCTTCCCCAGATCCATTACTCTCTTTTCAACAGCACTGTCAACCATGCCATCAGCTCTCCCCTGCAGCTGGACGCTCGCTGCTCTCCTGTGCCTCTCCTCCTCCCCTCTGCTGACCCTCTCATTCATCCCCTCAACGCCATCTCTTGCGCCGCACAATGCTCCTGCTTCCAGGAGGCCGCTGTCCTACACCCAGCTGTCGCTTGCCGAGAACGACGGCACGCAGAGATCAACGCGAGAAGACGACTTTAAGGTCAGCAAGCCAAAATATGAATGGCTGTTTGTGTAAGTGCGTTGCATCCATTTGTGTGTGTTCGTGTGATGGATGGATGGATGGATGGATGGATGGGTGCTTGCCATGCTATGGCTGCAGGCGGCTCTTTCGTCAGCTCCAGCTCTGTGTGCGAGGCTCGAGGCCAACCCCTCCGACCCCTCTATCGAGGAAGCCCTTGTGGAATGCCTCTCAACACACGGCGGCACGCGCGGCTTCCTGGCGTCGTACCTCTCCGACGCCAACCTGAGGACACCCGACTGGGACGACGTGCCGCAGCCACTGGCGCGTGCACTCGTCGAGGGCGACCCACACACATCAGAGATACTCATCAAAAGTGAGTGAACCCAGGCCGACATGCTTCCCTGATGTGTTTGTGATTGTATGTCGTCAGATTTGATTATGTCGTCTGCGAGTGCGGTGGCGCGTGAGAGGTCTGGCCCGGGTGAGGGTGCGAGCGCTTTGATGGTGGCGAGGCGGACGGCCAAGATTCTCAAGACATTGGGACTGATGGGGCTGTATGGGTCTAATCTGAGGGGGAAAATGCAGTCAGCACGCGCAGCCATTGGCGACAGGTCGGTGAGGCGATGGCATAACCATGGACGATGCATCCATGCATCCATCTGCTTCTTCTTCTCTCGTTGTGTGGTGCGTGTGTGCTGGGGGTGTGCAGGCGCATCCAGGGTTACTGGATGGACTTCTACACGGGGATGGGCTATGACGGCGACCAGATGTCAGCCATCGCAAGGAACATCGACCAAGTGGCAGATTACCTGGTCAGCCAGCTAGCAAGGCACACAAGCCACACATGGACACACACACGGATGTGTAGGCAGGACTGCTTTGGATGGATGGATGGATGCTCAGGTGGACAGGCTGTGGGGCCCAGATGAGGACTGACTGAGTGGCTGACAGGAAGGCTGCATGTGAATGAGTGTGTGTGTGCCCTTTTTGTCTGTGCTTGTACGAGTTCGTGTCTGTGTCGACTGACTCGATCATTGACCGACGGTTTGATGTGAATCAAGTCAATGGCGAGAAATCGCTTGCAAACATACTCGCTCATGCGTCAAGGGGGCAGAAGACAAGACGAATATAAGATGCAGGCAACGATTGAAATCCGTCTTCCACGCAGCTTCCCCCATGCCCCACAGCGCACCCGTGTCGGTGCCGTTGGTGTGGATGCCGTTGGCATTCGCCCACTTGACGAAGGGGAAGAAGCCGCTCCGGAGCTGGAAGGCCATCTGGCTAAAGGCCTACACATTCCTCTTCGTTCCGTAAAGGCGCATCTTCAGTCGCAACTCTGTCGGCCGCGTGGCTGAAGACACACACACACACACACACACACAGAGAGAGAGAGAGAGAGAGAGATGGATGGAGGCGCGTGTTTATCCCTTTTCCGTTGCCTCGGCTCACCATCTCATGATCACTTGGGTCGTCGGGGAGGCCCTGTGCCTTGGCCAAGCCCAAGTCGATCAGCCTCAGCTGCCCCTGGGGGTCTCGAGTGACGTTCTCGGCCTTGATATCGTTCTTCACGACTGAGGTAAATAGGGCAGAGCAGATAGGGGAAGAAACAGAGAAGGAGACACACATACACAACACACGGACGCATGTGTTGTGTGTGTGTGTGTGTGCTCACCCGACTGTGTCCATGGTTGACGAGGAACCCTTGGCCGCAACTCTCCCCTCCGAACAGCTGATTGATCGATCGATTGATTGACACACAAGCAAGCCACACGCACACAGCCTGGTAGGTGGGGTATGTGGGTATGTATGTATGGCACACACGCACCTGTTTGTGGGTATGCGGGGCGCGCCCACGACAGCGCCCACCTCCCCCTCACCCTCATGCACGCCCCCTCCGGCCCTCTCGTGGACTCCCTGCAGCTGGAATGTGCCGGTGTGGATGTTGGCCGCGTTCGCGGAGGGTGGCTATGAGGGTGGGTGCTGACCGGCCGGATGGCACAGAGGGGGGGGGGGGGGGGGGGGGGGGGGGGGGGGGAGGAGGGGCGGCCGTCGCATCTGGCGCGGCCCGCACCGTACTGTCCAGGATGACGCCGTCAAGGCTCCGCAGGACGGAGACCAATTCGGAGGGGAAGTCTGGCTTCTGACAGCCTGCCCTCACGCCCGGACCCTGCAGCAGATATGGACGGACGGATGGCATGAGCGACAGACAGACAGACAATGAATGAATGAATGCTGATTGATCTCACTCTTGTCGGCCATGCTGTGGAAGAATGGACAGTGAGACGTGGTGCATCGAACTCCGGCGGAACAGGGCTTGGTCTTGTACACAAAAGGGTGATACAAAACCTCCGCTGACATACCACACACACACAAACACACACACAAACACACACACACACACTCCACCCACTGGTGTACGCGACACACCTCCCCCCCTTTGCCCCCCCTTCCACACACTCCCCCCTCCACCCTCCGTGTGTCTGTCAACCAAGTGGCTGCACCGATGGCCCACTCACCTTGCGTGTGCGCAAATGGGCAGCTCTCTCCACGCTTGCAAGAGCGGCGCTCCTCGTCGAGCTCGGGACACGGCACTGGGCAGTACTTCATGACGGGGCGATGTAGATCCAGATGGAGGAGGGGCCGTCGTCGCAGCGCGTCGGCGGCGTGGGCAAACTTGCACTTGCCTTGAAAGGGGCATCCGCCCGGCGACCGCAGATGCATGCACCACTCGGTGCGGAACTGCTGGAGCGTTGCGTCCTCCATCACGGTGAAGCTGCAGCAGAAAATGTTAATTGACAGAGAGAGAGGGGCACAGTGCCATCGATGAGTGCCCTCCTCCGTCAGTCCGTCAGTCTGTCTGTCTGTTTACCTCCGGCCCCTCCCTCCCTCCCTCCCTCTATCGCTTGCACTGACTGTCCGTCGGCTCAGCCACTGCGGCCTTACATGTAATACGGCCGCAGTGGCTTGCCCAGCCGCCCGCCTCCCCGCTCGGCATCCCGCTCGTCCATCTATCAGGCCCATAGGTACATGCCGAACCCCACCAGCACCAGAATGATCACCAGCACCACGGAATACCCAAGACAACAGCGACAGCTGCAACGCCCGACTTGACCGCCCAGGCCCCGGCGGTGCTGCCGGGCGGCTCCGACGCTGTCCGCCGCGGCGGCCAGGCCCTTCTGAGCACATGATAGTGATGCTGCACTCACGAGAGAGAGAGAGAGAGACCCATGCAGCAACGTGTGTGTGTGTGTGTGTGAGTTGGTTGCTGTATCGGTTACACAAACACGTACCTGTGACGGCGTTGATCTCCTCGGTGAATTGTCGACGGCCGGGCAGACTGCTGCTCGCCGCGAGACTGCACGAACGGAGGTCACACACATGACACTACACGCATCAGCCAGCACACACATGACGACGTCTGTCTGATCGTGTCTGTCTGTGTTTAGGGTCCCGACCAGCTGGCCTCGTTCGCCAAGGTGTGGCACTTCTGCAAAAGCACTGCGCACAACAAACCATACACACGCACACAGTCAGGCAGGCAGGCAGTCGCTCGCCGCTCCATCCCTGGCAGGCACCTCCCTCCCCCGTGTCCGTTCGGTCCACCTACGTACCCTTGAGAGCCCGAAGAGTCCCCACCAGCGCGTCTTCACACTCGAAGAAGTCCTGGATGGAAGGAGCCACAGAGAGAGAGACAGACATCCACATCGAAACAAACGAATGCGTTGAGTGGTGGGTGAGTCAGTCAGTCAGTGAGTTACCCACTGTGTCATCAGTCGTCTCGAAGTGCTCGGCCGACCCCGAAGACGACGAAGAATCGCCTTATCGGACATACACACACAAAGAGAGCCAGCCATGGCAACCAACACATGGATGGATGGATGGATGAATTCTGCCGGACCTTGTTCGGCCCTCTGCTGCTGCTGCTGCTGCTGCTCGAGCCGCGCCCCACCCACGTCAGTGGTGGACGGCGGTGTGAGCGTGGCTGCGGCGGGCGAAATGGGCGACAGCCGGGCCCCTGTGGGTATGAACCTCGCCCACTCGCGGTCGGCGGCGGCGGTATCGGCGTTTGCCGCGCCGGATGGCACAGAGTTGGGTGCGGTTTGGTCGAGGGAGGGCGGGTCTCCCGGGGGGGGAGGGGGGATGGCCGTGGCCGCCGCACCTGGTGCGGCGCGCACCGTGTTGTCCAGCATGATGCAGCCAAGGCTCCGCCGGACGGGAACCAGATGTTCGGGGAGGTCGGCACCAGCTTGCAGGGCCGGCTCAGCCCTGCAGCATATATGGACGGACGGATGGCATGAGCGACAGACAGACAGACAATGAATGAATGAATGCTGATTGATCTCACTCTGGTCGGCCATGGTGTGGTAGAATGGACAGTACGGCGTGGTGCAGCGAACTCCGGCGGAACAGGGCTTGGTCTTGTAAGAACATGGATGGTAGTCAATCTCCGCTGACATACCACACACACACAAACACACACACACACACACACAATCCACCCACTGGTGTACGCGACACACCTCCCCCCCTTTGCCCCCCCTCCCACACATTCCCCCCCTCCACCCTCCGTGTGTCTGTCAACCAAGTGGCTGCACCCATGGCTCACTCACCCTGTGTGTGGGCGAACGGGCAGCGACTGCCCTCGCTGCATGGGCGATGCTGCTCGACCTCGGGACACGGATAGTTGCAGTACTTCATGACGGGGCGATGTAGATCCAGATGGAGGAGGGGCCGTCGGCGCACGTCTGTGTCGTGTGAAAACTTGCACTTGCCCTCAAAGTAGAAGGGACATCCGCCCGGCGACCGCAGGTGCATGCACCTCGCGGTGCGGAACTTGTTTAGCGAGTCGTCGTCCATCACGGTGAAGCTGCAGCAGAAAATGTTAATTGACAGAGAGAGAGGGGCACAGTGCCATCGATGAGTGCCCTCCTCCGTCAGTCCGTCAGTCTGTCTGTCTGTCTGTTTACCTGCGGCCCGACATCATGGCGCCGCCCGGTGCGGCGATCTGGCAAGGGAGATAGAGAGAGGGAAACCACACAAACCACACGCCAGCCATGCACCTTGACCCATCGTTTGGTTCTCTGGCTGCCCGTCCGCTGCCTCACTCACTCACTCACTCAGTCACTCAGTCACTCAGTGACACTCACCTGCGAAGGCGGAAGAGGCGCCGCCCCTTGAAGAGCTGAGCTGCTGATGAAACAATCGACACAATCAATCCCTCTGGTACCTTGGCGGGTGTGCACTCCGCGCAGTTCTCTCTCTCTTTCTCTCTCTCTGTGTGTGTGTGTCTGTCTGTCTGTGTGTGTTGTACCGCGAGTCGGGTTCGTGTGTGAAGACTGGAGAGGCCGAAGATGGCTTTGGCTCCTCCGTGCCTTCCACTGGCAGCTGAGGCATCCATCCATCACACACATAGGAACTCATGTCAGTCATGTGTCTGGGGAGTGTGTGCCTACGAGGAATAGGTACATCCGCCCGACTGGTGGTTCATGCACTTCGCGGTGCGGAACTTCTGGAGCGTTGGGTTGTCCATGACGGTGGACCTGCAGCAGAAAATGTTAATTGACAGAGAGAGTGCCGTCCCCCGTCCGTCTGTCAGTCTGTCTGTCTGTCTACCTTGCAGTGGCCACGGCTCCCCCCTGTGACACCTGGCAAGGGAGAGAGAGAGGGGGCGACCACACAAACACGCCGGCCATGGACCTTGAGGAATGCGACCAACTCGCAACGCCCACCAACGTCGCCAGGCACACGGGCGTTGGAGAGATGACGCCCAGCAGAACATGATGGCCACGGCCCACATGCAAAAGCCGCAGCACCCGGAACGGTAGCAGCGCTTCCACACAGTGGGATCTGCATACAAACCATCGCAACGCACCACAGTATGACCCGCACCCACTGGCCCGTTCCCCTCTCTCCACCGCCTAGTTCTGAGTTCGACGTCGATGGGATGGTTGACGTCTTGACCACTGTTGCCGAAAGACGATTGTGGCGTGGCAGCGGATGACGGGATGGCTGGACGGCTGAAGAACTGGACGTCCTGAGGCCGATGGTACGACTGGACGTTGTTGAATGTGCAGAGTAGGTCCTCCTGCGGCAATTTCATCCGAGTTGGGTCTGGATGCGGGAAGGGATTAATGCGACGTGACCCAGCAGCATTCTGCGAGGAAGGGGAGAGCAGAATAGCGCGGGGATCTGTCATGGGCAAAAAAAAGGAAAGCATGAACCGAATCCGTCGAGCTCTCGTCGAGAATTCTCGAGGTGCGAGCTAATGAGCGAAAATGGCGAAGATCTCCACGGCAGGCTGTGTGAAGCTCCGCTGACGGTTCATCTACTCATCCATCGACAATCATGGTGTTCGGCTCCATCTTGGGGCAGGCGCATCCCAAATTCCGTCAGTACTACGTGGCCTACGCCGACATCAAGGAGTTCATCAAGCAGGCCTACCTCTCCGACCCCAGATCAGTCCGCCCACTCCCCACCGAGGGGACGGACCACCTTGTGGATGAGCTCTTCCCGCCCGATGAGGACGAGCAGCAACTCATGCACGTCCGGTACGATGCCTTGCAGGAGCTGCGCATGACCGGTGACAGGCCAGAGCTCACCTTCCAACGGATTCTCAAGAACGAGCTGGCAAAGATCAACCAAGTACAGCACACCAGAATGGCAGTGGATGGATGGCTGGCAGTGTGACTGTGGATGGATGTGTTGTGTTGTGTGTTCAGTTTTCGATGGTCAACGAGGAGGAGATCTTTCGCAATCTGCAGTACATCACTCGCTACACGCTGCGCGACCAGCAGCACCTCAAAGACCAGCAGGCCGTCCTCGCCATGGTCGAGGCCGACATCGACGAGCAGGCAGACGCTATCGCCCAACTAGGTATGCACCACACCCGTCTCACACACACACACAGCCATGCCGCATGTGTGTGTGTGTGTGTGTGTGTGTGTGTATGTGCTACGGCAGACACGTATGTGCGCGTCAACTACAAGGCCATCATGCAGCTGTGCACCATCTTCGACCGTGCCTTCCGCACGACGGGCTTCCAGTGGTACATGGCGTCCATCAAGAGCGAGTCGTTCTGCAGCACCAACATCGACCGCCTGGTGCTCGCACTCTCTATCACGTGGAACAAATTCCGGACCGTTGCAAAGGTGCGGAAAGGCGCGGACGCACACACGCTCCGAAGGCACTCACATTTGGACCTTCTGTGTGTGTGTGTGTGTGTGTCTGTGTGATAGGATTTGGACGAGAGTGAGGCGTGGAAGCCGCCCGACACGTTCGAGCGCAAGACGACCAAGTATTGGCTCAGATACGACAAGGTGAGCGAGCGGGTGAGCAGCACTGACTGACTGGCACATGTGATTGATGTGTCCGTTTGGTGGGGTGTTCGGTATGCAATGCAGCTGATTGCGGCCAAGACGTTGATAGTGAAGCACCTGCCCTACCTGGTCTTCGGGGCCTCCCCAAAGGAGCAGGAGGAGAAGGTGTTCCAAGACCCACTGGGCGTGCTGTCGGGCGGCACTGGTGTGGGCAGTGACCGCGACTCGTCCCGCATGGAGTCACTCGACAAGCCGCTGGAGCTGCAGGACAAACAACTCGTCTCTTCTGTCTACTTCGACAACACATGTACGTTCACGTGCGCAGACAGAGATCTGGGGAAGGGTCATTCCCCTCGCTCATGCTTGTCTGGGTGGCTTGTGCATTCAGCTGCGACGTGCTACACGAATCGCATTATGCGTCTGGAGGGGGCCGAACTGATTCGCTTCCGGTGGTATGGATTCAACGACGCACAGCCGGACAAGGAAATATTCGTCGAACGGTAAGCTGACATTCACCTACAGACAGACGTAGCAGCCCATCCGATGTCGTTCATTAAGATGAGGAGTGTGTGTGTGTGTCCACCAGCAAGACGCACCACGAGGGCTGGACGGGCGAGTCGTCCACCAAGGAGAGGTTCGCCGTGCCGCAGCAACGGGTCCTCGCATTCATGCGGGTCAGTCAGAAGCACAGCCAACCCCCCTCAACCCCCCCCAACCCCCCCCAACCCCCCCTCCCCACACAGCCCGTCCATTGGGATGCATCGACCTGTGTGCCCTCCCTGATTGTGTCAGGGTGAGGTGACGATTGATGATCTGGTTCAAGAGAAGGCCAAGGAGGACGGGGTACGCGAAAGAAAGATACGTGGGCACACACACAGGACACAGGCATACTCGTGCCGGCTGGTGTGGTGTGCGCAGGTGCCCATGTCCAGCGGCAAGTACAACCGGATGTTGCAGCTGGGCAGGGAAGTCCAGACATCCATCACACAGCTGCAGCTGCAACCTGTGGTCGGTGCACACACACAACACAAGGCCCCAGGCGACACCCACCCACCCATCCATCCATCCATCCATCCAACCACTTGTGTGTCCATGTCTGTCTGTGTCACATGCATGCAGCTGCGCACATCCTACTACCGGTCAGCCTACCAGCTGTCAGCGAGCAACGAGGTGCGGATCTCCCTTGACGAGAACCTCTGCATGGTCAACGAGCTCCTGCCCGAGGGGCAGACGCGCGACGGCTGGTGCAGGCTCAGGACCGACGTGCTGTGCAAGGAGGAGGTGGTCAAGTTCCCCTACGCCGTGCTGGAGGTCAAGCTCCAGGCCAGCGAGCCCGAATGGGTCAAACACCTGCTCACGTACGTCAGCCAGATCAGACGGGCGGAGGGATAAGGGGGCGGCGGGGTGGTCTGGTCTGGGGTGGGGGAAGCATTGTTGGTTGGTTCGTTTAGTGCGTCGGCTGCGATTGACGTGTACAAGTTCTCCAAGTACCAGCACGGCATAGCCTTCCTGCATCGGTCGGCATTCACAACGGACAGACAGACAGACCCGACGGGCAGAGATCTGGCATCCATCCGTCTGTGCCGGTGTGGTGTGCAGCAACCTGGTGCCCGAGCTGCCCCACTGGTTTGAGGACTTCGAGAGCAAGGGATACGTTGCAGGCAGGCACCGAATGACGCCTTGCACGCCTTGAGTGTGCGTCCCTTTCCTGCCCTTTGGCTGATGATTCGATGCCTGCAGGTTTTGGCATTACGCTTGGCCCCCGGGACGCCTCATCGCCCTCGCCTGTCTCGCGGACAGGACGCATCAACAGGATCCTCAGAACGGGTGGGTGTGCGCACACACACGCACACACAGAGGATGATGGCCCAACGACCATTTCTTTGTCCATGTGTGCAGACGTGAGTGAAGACGCTCTGCCGTCCCCTCCACACGACGGCACACCAGAGGAACTGAGAGCCCAATCTGGTCAGTCAGTGCATCCTTGACACACACCCCTGGCCCCTGACCCCCATAACCTCATTTGCCCTTTCTCTTTCTCTCAGCTGGCCCGCTCACCTTCCTGCGCCGCCTCACCGGGTGGGTCTTCCGGCGTCCGTCTGAGGAAGGCTCATCCTCCCGCCGTCGGCGTGGCTACGCCCCCATCGTGCGTGAAGGGGAGGAGGACGCCCCCCCTCTCGAGGCCAGAGGCGCCGTCATCCTCGCCCCTCCCGACCGCAGAGCATCAGCCGCTGCGGCCACCTCGTCCGTGCGGATGCTGCGTGCCGACCTGCACAACCTCTACCCGCCCCACTCGGGCATCCGCCTCTCCCCCTTGCACATATCACAGGGGTGGGGCCCAGGGGTGGACCCAGCCGCCATCAGCACACAGGAGAGGATCGCATTGGCGCGACAGAGGCAGGCGGGCTTGGGGCCGGGGAGGCTGCCGCCGCTGCCCCAGCAGCTGGAGGGATGGATGGACCCTGCTTTGGCTGTGCGTGTGGGCGGGGTGGGGGGGCCGGTCGAGTGGGGCGGGCCTGTTCAAGGCCCTCGGCCCAAGAGGGTGGAGCCCAAGGCCTTCTTCGCGGCGGAGAGGACGTTCCTGCACTACGTCTACAAGTCGCTATTCCTGGGGGCGTTGGCTGTTGTGCTCTTCAACTTGCCCGAGCAGGGATGGGCAGCGCCGCTATCGGGTGACTGAGGAGAAAGGGGGAAGGAGAGGAGGACACAGCAGTGAGTGAAGTGCTGGGTGTGTTGTGTTTGATTGTGTAGGGTTCATGTTCGCATCGATGTCGATGGTGATGGTGCTGTATGCCTATGGGGTGTTTCTAGCCAGATGCCACGCCATCAAAGAGTGAGTCAGTGGGGTGGTGTGGGACACACACACACACACACACACACACAGAGGGAGAGAGCGCGCTGCATTTTTCTGTCTCATTGTCTGTGTGTTTGCAGGTATCTGCCTCAGTCGCGTTTCGACTCGGCGTACGGCCCGGTGCTGCTGTTCGCCCTCATGACGACCGTCATTGTCGTTTCGCTGGTCCTCAACATCAGCGGCCTGGCCCACACAAAGATACACAAACTGGGTACGGTAGACCACACACACGCACACACGGAGCAACCAATCCCATGACAAGCACAAAAGCCCCACCCATTTGTATGTGTGTGTATGTGTGTGTGTGTGTTTGGATGGATCGGATCAGGCGGCCCTCATGCATTCAACTACCCGAAGCACCACCCCCACTCTGTGCTGCATCGGCTGAGTGACTCCCTCGGTGGGGTGTTCCGCGGTGTGGAGGACCTTGTTGAGGAGCAGGTGCGGGTGTGGGTGGGGCGGGGGGGTTACGTGCCCATGTGCATTAGCGCCGTGGTGCATCGGCGATGATTGATGACACGCGAATGGATGAATGGATGGATCAATGAGAGAGAGCGATGGGCTGTGTGGGTTCTGTGTGCTGCTATCTATTATTTGTGGGTTTGTGGGAAGGGTTTTCTAGTGGCTATAGTCAGTTGCCCGCAATTGTGTCGCTATCCATATATATACGGGAGAGATTTGTTGGCAGTACCTGTGGATGGTCATCACGGTCGGATGAAGGCACGTTTGTTCATCACAGAGCGTCTCAGTACAATTGCACTGAGATGCTCTGTTATGGACGAAGGTGTCTTCCACTGGCAGCTGAGGCATCCACATGTTACTTAGAGTGACGGCAAACGAGTCATGGAAATGACGATTAATCATATATCTCATCAATCAAGGGATCGTCAGTCAGAGTGTCAGTGCCTCATCGCTGTAGGCAGGCGACACACATGGGTTCATCATTCATCTCATTCACTGAGTCGATCGGATGGATCACACGGAAGGAACAAAACGCAGCCACGCACACAAGACAGACAGGCACACATCACATCCCATGCTCTGCTCTCATGGACAGGCCACGTCTACGCGCAGCAGCAGCATTCATCATATCAGTATGGATGGACCATCAATCTAACTACAGCAAGCAACCACTGGTAAGCAGGAAATGAACCACTGAATGAACCAATGCACCAATGTCGCACGCACCCTGCCAGCCAGAGGTGCGGCCTGCAGATGTAATAGATAGATAGGAGTATGCAAAATGTACGCAAGTAAGTGTACGCCCCAACCCAACTGTCGATCGTATGTATGTATGCTGCAGCCCCATCCCATCCCACCCC
>CDMY01000640.1:4789-32496 GCA_001179505.1 Vitrella brassicaformis | reverse complement strand
CCATTTCTCGGTACAGACGCGGCGATAACGAGAGAGGCGAGTGTTTCAAGCAAACGTTCATGCCAAGAGATGTATCAGTGGACGTTTAAATGCGGCTTGTGCTATGCATCAATGTATCATTTTACGCATCGCTGGCTGGACTTGATGACGATGAAAGACAATTGATGATGAATCGAAAGAGACGGTAGCATGAGGCCACACTCTTTGCAGCCACCATCTCACGCAGAAGTGCACACACTCACAGAAGCAGCACACACACGCACACACCCATCCACACACGTGTACACCGTCCGTTCAATCAGCTGACACACAGAGAGCGACCACACACGTACTGTCTGTGTGCCCGCCGCCGACCCTCATGGTCGGTCAATCATGTCTGTCACACCCGGGAAGGCAGCAAATACGAACACATGACAGACAGGCAGAGAGAGGGCCCGGGACGAGAAGACGTACGCGTACGATCGATTACCACACACAAATGTATACATATGTATATATTTGTACGTACAGAACAGTACAGACTTACGTACATATGATGATCGCATATATATGTGAGCCACAAACGGACATACATATTCATGGCCAATGTGTTTGTCAGTCAGTCGGTCGGGCAGATGGCCGGACGAGCAGAGATCGATGGACGGGACACACCGCACCACACCACTGACCTCACCTCATGTGTTGTCACTTTCATCCCTCCCTCCCCCGCCCCGCCTCGTGTGTGTGTGTGTGTGTATCCACTGGGTGTGTATGGATGGATGTGTATCAGCACTGCGGGACGCACACACACACAGAGACACTCAGACACTCAGACAGAGGGAAGCCACGACACCAAGGCACGCACCACACACCATACAGAGTCATGATGTACACATCGCCAGCCTCACAGCCCATAGCCACTCAGTCGGTCAATCAAACAGTCACTCACCGCCGATTGCTTGACCGCTGGCTCCCTCCCTCCCTCCCGTGTGTATGTATGTATGTACACCAACAGACAGACAGACACCTAAGCACCTAAGGGTGCCACACCTACAAAAGTCGCCTCCTCCGACACACATGCACGCAGACACTCACTCAGTCAGAGAGACGGCAGACACACCACACTGACCGCAGAGAAGACAAGAGAAGAAACTTAAACCAGCCACCAATCAATCAGCCATGAAGCAGAGTAGTGGGCATACGGCCTTCGCTCATAGGCATCTGCAGCACCTCGCAATTTGCTGCACACACAAAGCATAGCACACAGACTTCATTGAGCACTAGGAGAGCAGCTCTTATTGTGTCGCCTTGCCTACCCTTCAAGGTCAAGGTAGCAGCGCACGATGATCGGTCGAACATACCCAACATGCATCGTAAAAGGCACAGCAAATGATCGCCTGTATATTGCTTTTGTTGGCTTACTTGTCTATCCATGTCATGCTCAGGATGAAGCATCCCAGCAGCACAATACCGAGGCCTACACGGCAACAGAAGCGCAACATAAAGAGCAATGCAAAGGCCTTCGTGTATATTCACAATACCGTAGAGGAAGTCGTGGATCTCCTCCTTGCTGAAGTGCTGGTTTTCGTGGAACTTTGCAAAACCTGCACACAATGTTTGCTGTGTATCCGTCTGTGTGCGCATGTCGCGTGTGTACCTCCTAGGAGAGAGAACAGGCACTGCGCCACGTAGAAGGTGGGCATGAAGGCCGCTGATTTCGCCTGCTTTAGATTCAAAGCCACGTAAAGGATGACCTCCTGCGTGCCGCAACAAAGGCAGGTTTCTGACCCGTGCTGGGGTGTCTGCTTCCATTGTGCCTGCCTGTAGGATGATGAGGAAGACCATCGCCAGCGCCGACACGGAGGTCTGACCGATGAGCCACCAACACACACAGCCGCCGCTGACGTTGCAGAAGGGCTTCTCGATGAGGGCAATGAAGCCGTTCTGTACATCCCACACACAGGTACGGCGCGTGTGTGTCCTACACAGGCTGACCTTGCTGGCGAAAGCCACTTGGGCCGAACTGTTTCATTTCTAGCGGCAGCTGTGCAGCGACGAGCCCCCCGAGATATCCATACGCAGCGCCTGACAATGCAAACAAGACAAAGGGCAGCAGTGGATGGATGGGTGAGCCTTTCGCGGCACATTCAGCCATTCGTCACTCACCCAAATCGGGAGGGATGCTTCCCCCGTTTCCGCCCTGATGCGCTGGCGGCTCTTCGTCCGGCGACCCAGAGGAGGATGCTTCTCCTTTAGAGGGGCGCTCACTTTCTCCCTCAAGCAACAGCTTTGTCTCACTGCTGTACACACATAGACAGCAAGGCGGTGGTGGGTGAGAAGTCGCAGAAGAGCCGCTGACCTCTGTGGCGGTGAATTCTCTTCGAGTTCCTGCGGCTGATGGGGCGCTGGCGGTGCGGCCGTCCTACAGCAGACAAGGGAACAAAGATAAGTGCACAAACCACACACACAGCCACCTGCCTGCCTGCCTGCCTTCCTGCCTGCCTGCCTGCCTGCCTGGCGGGAGATGGATGGATGGACGTGAATATGTACCTGGGTAGAAAGACCTCACGAAGCAATATGTACACAGAAATACAAGCTGCATTGACGGCCCAAAACGTCATGAAACTGCCGTAGTTCCAGCCCCATTGCCACTCGCAAATGAAGACACTCTCGATGGGATCGCCAGCCTGAAACGGCGCAGACAGCAAAGCAAATCGATGACGAGCGAGGCAATCAACTGTCGACCTACCTCTCCTGCTTCGTGTGCCTTGGTCGGACGCGCCACATACCACATAGCTATACCAACCCCTCCGGACACCACGATAGTCGAGACCCACTCTCGACCGTGGCAGGGCTCGCCATAAAGCTAACGGTTCCAAACAGAAACGTACATTCCTGTTTGCCTTTCGTCTCTTGGCTCACGCGGCCGACGATCGCAGAGAAGATGACAGATGTGGCTCCGACGGGCGCCAGTGTTGACGCCGGCGCCAGGTATTAAGCAATTCCATGAAGGAAGCCTCCCGACACCTGGATGCACTGGCCGCCCCACCAAACGTTCCCGAAGGGCGAGTCCGTCTTTTTGATCTGCACGCCTACGCAGCCGAGGGCTCCACCGCCCGCCGTCAGCACTGCTGCTGTGGCTGTTTGGACGGCCTGATTCTGCTGCTGCCAGAACCACCACTGACCTCCTGTAATAGCCAACCACACCACGAGGAGCCAGCTGACGCTTCGGAAATCCATTCCTCCCAATCCCTACAAACAAGAGCAGAGCAGCAAGGAAGCCCACTGACGTGCATCGATGAACAGGCCCTGAAGCTGCATCACGGACGGCGTACCTCTCTCGACAAAAGATCTCGTCAGAGAGATTCTCAAACAGGGAGACGGTCGCGTCGAATCTGGCAAGCCGTTGATGCTGTTGATAGCGGGGACTCAAGCGGCCGCCAGATGATGATTCCTGGCGCGCAGCTCGCACGTCAAAGAAGCTCGCAGATAAGATGAACGTCAAAGAAAAAGCCGCCGACGAACGACGGATTCAGCCACTCCCTGCACACACACAGAGCAAGAACACAGCGAGTGAGGCACCTGCCGCTGCGGTAACGTGACGTGGGGAATGGCGCGCGTGTGGGGGGCCCCCTCTCATCCGTCCCGCTGGAGCAGCCTGAGGCGACGAGGGTGAGGAGCAGCCACGACGCAGCAGAAGAGGAGCCGCCACAAGCAGTTTGGCGTGTCCATAGACAGTGCACAGTCGCTGAAGCTGCCGACGTTGCCCTTATCTTCGCAGGAATGACCAGCCCGACGGCCGAAGGCTTCAGCACCATCCCCTATGCCTCCATGCGGCCCCTTCAGCCGCACGGAGCATTTGGGTCCCAGATTCCAAGACGTCGGGGCCACATGCGCGACTTCTCCCTTCGCCCCCCTCCCGAGTGGATGGACAGCTGGTGGGGAAGGTGATGACAAGATGACGCCACGATGATGCCGAGAAGAAGCCAGAAGCGTCCTGGCTGACGATGCTGCTGCCAGTGCCGCAAAGCCGCGGATGGCTGACTCATGATCATTGCTGAGGGAAGGATCCTGCAGCTGGCTGCCACCGAATCAGCATATTGGCTCCCCCGAGGTGATGTCGTTGGTATGGGGCAGAGGAAGAGGGCCACAGTGAGCACAACTCATGCAGGTACGAAGGATGAGAGCCACTCAGCCATCGGATGTGTTTTGTGTGGGGTCTGTCCAGGCGCATGGCGACGTCTTCTGCCGCTTGAATCATGATGCTGAGGGGGTGGGGCGAGGGAATAGCCGGAGTGAGAAGGGGAACGGCGGCAACGAAGTCGACCGAAGATCTGTTTCGCTCTTTCCCGAAGAAATAGAAGGCAGCTCCGGGTGCAACGCTTCGGCCGGCGGTGGTGACGACGGCTGGGTGTCCGGCAACGCACCCAAGATCGGCTGACCGTCCGCTGCACGGGACCACCATGGCCAGCAGATGCGCGGAAACGGGGCAATCGTGCGGCGATGGGGAGTGATGAGTGAATGAGTCAATCAGCTCACCAGACTGAGGCAGGTCGGGCTGCGGGGAAGGATGCTGGGAGTGCTTCACTGGTGGACTGCATTGCAATGCATTGCAGGGAGCGAGGTGTTTTCTACGACAAGTGCATGCAGAGCGTTCTTGTGTCATGAGTCGACTG
This sequence comes from Vitrella brassicaformis, assembly GCA_001179505.1. Taxonomy (NCBI): domain Eukaryota; family Vitrellaceae; genus Vitrella; species Vitrella brassicaformis. The sequence continues at coordinate 27,841 of CDMY01000640.1, read as the reverse complement.
ACTGACTGATTGATGAATGGATTGATCAACGTGATGATCTGATCAATGTCGGTGTCAAGCGTGCTTTGAGTAATGTCTCACGTGAAATCGGGACTCCGAAAGGGACGGTCCGTCTCTCGGGCAGCTGAAACGTCCTCGTGAGCACACCGATGGCAGCAGGAAACGAGAGCGAAACGCCGCACGGCACATGTCTCGCCACATTCACTGGTGGGTTGCGGATGTAAAGAGCGCTGATTGGTTTTGCCTCAAGTCGGCCCTCTGCAGGCATTTCATTTGGCGCTGCTCTGTGGTCGGCCGGTGAGCCATTCAGTCATTTGTGGTTGCCTGGCCGTCTGTCTGTCCATCTCTATCGTTTGGTTTTGAACTCTAAAATGTCAGCGGTTTGCACCACATAGTCCCGCCCCTTTGTCGAGACCCGCCCTCTCTTGCGACACTCGGCCAGACCGCCATACTTCATTACATCTTCATACCGCCAACACTACACATACGCATGGATGGATTCACACACACACACACACACACACACAGAGAGAGAGAGAGAGAGAGAGAGAGAAGGAGAACAGGCGACGAGGTTATCCATCAATGCGTGGATGGCCACCGGACATCCATCCAGCTGACCTCTACTTTCTCGAGTTTCTTATCGAAGTCAGTGTGTATGGCCGCTGCTGCCTCGGGTGCCTTGGCGCCCTTGGGGATGAACCACGCCCGAGACTCTGACGATCACACAGACACGCTCCATCTACATAAGAGCATCCGTATGCATGTTGACTCACCGTCTTGGCCCGATGTGTAGTAGTAATGGATGTCCATCAGATCCATGCACTCACGCAGGATCTGCAGACAAAAGAGGCGTCAGGAAGGGCCTTTTGCGTCTCTGCCCGTCTCACTCACTCACTCATCAACTCACCCGCATGAGTGCCGGCTCCCCGCGTTCCAGGCCGAAGCTCATGAGATACTCACGCTGGAACGCGTCCGAATCACCTTCCCTCAGCTGACACGCCTCCATCTCGAGCTTGGCCGACACCACAGTGCAGCGCTGGCCGCGCTGACCACAGTAGTCAGCTAGCTGGCCACTCAGCTCGTTACCGTCCTTGGCCGACTCAGCCTGCCACAATGCAGCACGATACACAAGGCACGGCCTGTGGTGTGCAACGATCCTCTTGTGTGCAGCTGACGTACGTCGACATTGGCAACGACGAGTGTTGGTTTGGCGGTGATGAAGGGAATGTCGGGCACCAGGTCCCTGTCGTCGTCAGTCAGCACCGACCGGACGGGCTCGCCCTTCTCGAGAGCCGCCAGGCCCTTCTCGAAGACAGGCAGGCTGCGGGTGGCCTCGGTGTCCTTGGGAGACTGAGCCTGCCCAGAAGGATGCAAGGAGAGGGACAATGGGCATTTGTGCACTCTGAAAGAGCGCTGTTCGGCTCATTCGCCCACCTTCCTCCGGAGTGCTGGCAGTCTCTTGGAGGCCACCTCGAGGTCAGCGATCAGCAGCTCCTCCAGCACACTGAGTGAGGGGTCAAACCCGGATCATATCAGAGTCGCATTTGGGCATGAGCACTGAGGAGACTGACCTCTCATATTCCTGTACCGGAGAGAGACTGCCTTGGTCTTCCTGCAGACAGACAGAGAGGTGACACCAAGAATGCACGCCGCGGGCCACATTGGATAGACGTGGATGCAGGAGGAGGTCTTACCACGTGTGTGACGTTGACGTCTGCAAAGCAGCGGACCACATGCAGGACGGCAGACACACCCCTGGCGCACACACAGAGCAATACAGCACATCGTGTCAGCAATCCGCCCAGCCATTGGTGGTCCGTCGCCCCCCTACCTACCTGATGTGAGATAGAAACGCATTACCCATCCCCGCACCCTTTGCCGCACCCTTGATCAGACCAGCTACACGGACGCAGCACACATGATGATGGGAGAGCGTCAGTCACATCTGCCTGTGCTATCCTGCCCACCGATGTCCCGCACTTCGATCAGTCCGTATGTCGTCTTCTCCGACTGCTCGATGCGGGCCAGCTCGTCGAGGCGGGGATCGGCCACGGCGACTTTGGTTACATTGGGATCGATGGTGCAGAATGGATAATTCTCCGCGGACCTGTATCAATTCTCATAGCCAGGCAGTCAGGCCGTCAGTTAGACTGTTTTTGCAACACCCACGCCATCTGCAGCGAATGGCCAAGAGGCATGCCATGCCCAGGTGGGTCTGTGTGTCCGTGTGCTCTGCTCGCTTCATGACGCACCCACCATTGTCTGTGTGATCGCATTGAAGAGAGTGCTCTTTCCGACACTGAATTCACGCAGACATTTAAATGGACGAAAGTGCCAACCGTGAATGGTTCATCATTCTGCTTACTTGGGGTATCCCACCAGGCCACACGACCGCCACCTTGCTTGAAGAAAGACAGCGTGTCCTCGCGGAGAGGCGCGAGGTGATCTCTGCAAAGTGAAGACGCCAATGAGCGTTGACGATGCCTCCGAACGCCCCGCCGCACGCATTGATCTGTTAGAGCACAGATCACCTCTTCCCTACACTGAATGCCCCACAAATGAACCTATGCGTTGCGCTTATTGTCCACTCTGCCGCGTCCATTCCCAGTCGTGAGCCACTAAGCTCGCAGATCTGCGTTTGATCGCTTTGTTGGGAAAACGACGAACAAATGGCACGCGGAGCGAGGAAGGCTTCCGTGCACACGAGCATCTGTAGAAGCACTCATTTCAAATGAGTCAACGGCGTCGTTGAGGCACCATCGTGCCTCGCTTGATCTGATGAGCGGCTTCGAGGGCAGCCGGTGCAGGTTCCTGCTCGAGCATGACGACAGCCGCCTCTTCACTGTGCTATGCAACTATCTGTCGGTTGGCCAATTCGAACTCGCACGTGCCCTCCTGCACCAGGTGGCCGCGCGGGATCTCAGCAAGGCACTGACGGTGCTGAAGAGCATTGTGTGGCACGGCCCTCCGCCCAATTGGCTCAGCTCGGTGTCGGTGCCCTCATCGGCCCATCTATCATGGCTGTGTCTGATCGAGTTCAGCAGCCTCGTGGAGCAGCGTCAGAGGAAGACCTCGGCCAGACGAGAAAGAGCCGGTGGCAGCAAGGCCAAGGTGCCCGGCTGGCTACACGACCGCGTGCAGTTCGACGTGCTGCTGGCGCAGACGGTGCTGGATGCTGCGGCCATTCAGGCGCAGGTGGTGACGGCTGAGGTGGTGTGTGAGCTGCGGGCGTATCACGCGTCGCTGCTGTGCTTCCAAGCGGAGCGGGACCTGGCTGTGGGGACAGTGGCTGAAGGGGACCCTCTGGCCATGCCGCGCGTCGTCACGCTGCCCGCGGTGTCGCTCTTGCCGCTGCCGGCCCTGCTGCCGCCCACCATCTCCCGCTTCCCTCTGCAGACGTTGGAGCGCACCAAGCAGGCGAGGCGATTCAGAAACGGAGAGGTGTTGCTGTCTAAGAGCGCTATCCAGCAGCTCTACTCGCTCCTCAAGACACAACCGCACCTCGGCCATGCTCTCTGCAGCGCTATGGCGCCGTCATCGTTTTGTGAGGTGGTCCCCCCCTCTCCACCTGCAGCCTCTGAGCAACGGCGGGGCAAGACTGTGTCGCCATCGGCGGCTGTGGGAGAGGAGATTGCTGCTGAGGGTGACGGTGGTGTGGATGCGGGAAGGGACGAGCCATCGATGCCACCGCCAGTGCGGGTCTCGCCCAGAGATGGAGATGGGACGGCCGGGCCCTCGCTTCAGCATCTGACGTCTGGGGCAGCCTTTGAGCTGCCCCCGTCGCGAACAAGTGTTCTCAAGTCTACTGATGACAGCTCGATCGACTCTGGTCGCCGCCAGCCCCCGCCCCCACCACCCCGTCCGCGACCTCCCCCATATCCCCCCGCAAGTATGCGCGCAGTACCTGAGCGGACAGGGCTATCGGCGCCCGGCGACGCAACAAGTGGCTTCCCATTCGGCCTTGGGAGGAGCGCCCCTGCCCTGTTGATGGCTGGACGAGTGCAACTCATGTACATGGGATTGACGGCTGACTCGTTGCTGCATCACGCGCTGACTCGGGACGACGCCTGGGCATACTTGCGCTTCCTGGACATCTCTAGTGCTGCTCTCCATTTGGTGCCCCAGAATGGTGGGCCCACACACACCCCGCCTCCCCCACCGCCAGTGACCAACTTGATCCCGCCCTCATCGCTCAGCAGCACGGCACGGCAAGTGGAGAGACCCACCCTGTCCTACCCCCCGGCTGATAACGGCACTAGCAAGGCGGGCGGCTGGGCGCCGGTGTATGAGCTGTTCTCCATCCTGGTGGTGGCTCACAGCGACCCCTCCACTCTGTGTGGGGTCAGCTCGGCGCCAGCCTTGCGCAGCAGACTGGCATCGTTGGTGGCGCTGCCTCTATCAGCCCCCTTGTCCAGCCCTCCTTATCCGGCGTCGCCGGCCGCCCCGATGCCGTCGCCAGTGCTGGTGAGAGGCACTCCGCCCCTGCAGAGTAGCTATCAGGGGCCGTATGATGCCAGTGGTTGGGACGAGGAGAGGCTCGGGATGGTCGCCCCTGGCGCTTATGGCGGTATGGACACCAGTGCGGCGTGTGCGCTCATCTCGAATATATTCCACACGTCGAGGTCTCCCATTTCCACGCGGACAGGGTGGGTGAGCACGGAAGGAGAAACCCAGACGCATCGCATCCATGTCATGCGATGCCTGAATGATTCCATTCCTCCTGTGTGTGTCGGACTGTCTGTCTGTACGTACAGTGGTTGGATGGATGCCAAGGTGGCAATGGGGGGTCATCCCCACCCTCACCACCCCCACCCCCCTCTGCACGAGCACAACGCCCTCGAGGCGCCCGACCCCTTCGAGTCCTCCCCTCTGCCCCTGGCCCACCACCCCCACCCCGGCACCATCTCCCTCCCCCGCACCGCCTCCCGTCTGTTCTCCAAGTTCTTCCACCGCATGATGGTCATGCGGCCCAAACGGGGCGGCCGCGACGGGGCCGTCAGCGATGCAGACACGGACGCGGCGACCGAGGCGGCCGAGATGGAGCTGGATGGGGCCAATGCTGGTGGCGATGCCACCAGTGTGTCGTCCGATGAAGAAGGCACGGCCAGGTGGGTGCCGTCGGATCGGAGCTTCAGCTATCGCACGCGTGTCTATGAGGCGCTGTTTGCGCATGAGGACCCGCTGCACAACTACACCGGTCTGCGGCTCTACTGTGTCCTCGAGGATGAGTTTCTCAAGCTGCAGGCAGCGCAGTCACCACTGCCACCCGCATTCGAACTCCTCAATCGGGCCACACCCACTGCTGGTGCTGCCGTGCCGTTACGCCCTCACCAACAACAACATGGGGCAGCGAGTGACGGCCGCTCCAAGGCATCAGCGGCATCTCCCACCAGTGAGGGATCCCATGCGCCTCTCCCGCATGGCCCCCCTTCGCACACCACGACGCCCACCAGCACACGAGCGAGCGTCACGAGCGGCACGGGAGGGCCCACTGCAGGAGGCAGTGCGGGTGTTGGTGTTGGTGTTGGTGGCGGTTTGCACGTGTACATTCCTGGTTCGGGGTCGATATCGTTTGAGGAGCCGTCCTGCCCCTTCTGGGACGCGTACTTCGAGTTCACCAGGGTGGCACACCAACACTGCCTTGAGTAAGCCAAGCCATCCGGCCCGCCCCGCCATCGATGCAGACACAGACACATGGTTGGTTGCTTCACTCTGTGTCTGTGTGTATGTCTGTGTCTGTGTCTGTGTCGCTGGAGGTATGCGGTGACGACGGCAGTGCGGTTCATCAAGAAGCGTCACTTCCAGGCCAGCGCCTGTCTGCTGGCGCCCTTCCCGCAGCTCAAGCCCCTCGTCATCCTGCTATGCTGGCCCGAGTTCCACGGCGACGTCGCCGCCCGACAGACTTTGCTGGACGTGCTGTGGAAGTCCTACTGCGCCGACACGACAGAGGCGCCACTCAAGACGGGGGACCTGCTGGTGGACCATCACGTGGAGGTGCTCGACTACCAAGTCGCCGCCACTTGGTGGATATCCCGGCTGGTGTCACAGCAGAGAGGCGTGTCGGCAGCAGGGGCGGGAGCGGGGGAGACGCCATCGGACAAGGGAGGAGACCCCTTCCGCATCACGACGGCCTCGTCGCTGCCCGGCATTGCTGCTGACGTCTTGCAGCAGGTGACGGCTCAGTCCATCCTCGCTGTGATGCAGACGCTGCTCCCCGCCGTCAGTTCGTCACGGCTCATCTCTGCGCTGGACAACCTGCCCCCGCTAAGGCAGCCGCGGGCCAGGCTGGAGCACTCGTATGACCTCGACCTCGCCAAGACCTACTATGCGCTGCGGTGTGCCATCGCGCTGGTGGAGAGGTGCATGTCCGCCAGCCCGTCTAGAGTTGTGATAGAGGAGTCGCTGGGCGAACTGCACCGGCTGCTATCGTCGCTGAATCGCACGCCGTTCAAGCTCTCGCTCCTGCTGCATCTGTGCTCCCTGTGCGTGGCCCGCAAACGACACATGAGAGGATCGGGGGCAGCAGGGCCGACTGGAGCTCGCGACTTTCTGGTGCCGCCCAACGTGGTGATCTCGATCATGACGCTCGTCAGGTGAGCTGGACGGCCTGTCTGACTATTGTCCGTTCCATCTCATCTTCTTTTCTGAGGGTGCGTGTGTCATGGCTGTATCAGGGTGCACGTGCTGCAGTTGGTGTCGGCTGAGCAGAGGAGTGGCGGCCGTGGGGGAGACGGTCCGGGGCGGCTGCAGCGCATCATGACACAGCTGCGTGTGTTCATTCAAGTGAGCAAACCAATCAAGGGGAAGAAGATCCATCAAACCACATACATCCGACAATAAATGTGCTTTGTCTGTCGGTCTGTGTGTGCCGCTCACAGGAGGCCTTGTGGCGTGCCTTCATCTGTCTCAAGGACTACTTCGCCTTCTCCGCTCTCGCCCACCCCTCCCATGGCGACCTCAGCCTCATCAGTGCCGACAGTATCACATCGGCAGCTGGCTCACAGGGCAGCGGCGGGAGCGGCAAAGGGCCAACATCGCCGCCCCAACCACACGCAGGCATCGAAGCACCCAGAGCCACAGACCACTTGGCGGCGCCATCGCCCTTGACACCCACCTCGCCGCGCCCGCCCGATTCCTCGTTGATCGAGGGCGCTGTAGGTGTATTGGACGAGATGTCATGGATGGGTCTGGGCAGCGGCGAGTGGAGACAGTGGGCACCGAGGGTGGGCGCCGTGCTCTTCGAGACCCACATGGAGGCCAGGTGGCACGGTGTCACCACGGGAGCCAAGGCGCACGACGGGGCGTCGGAGGGAAGCGATGAGTCTGCGCAGCGCCCGTCTGGCCGCGAGCGTGTGGTGGTTCGTGGCGGCATGCAGTCCCAGCCCCCCCACCCATTCATGCGGTTCTGCACGCCGCCTGAGGTGCCCATATCGCTGGCGCCGTCGAGCTTCATTCCCAGGATGCTCGCCGAGCCATCGGTGCTGCTCAACCGGGCCCTCAAGATCAACGATTACGTGCTGAGCATGCAGCTGGTCGATTACTTCGGCCTCCCCGCCGTGTGCCGATCCACAGTGACGATCGCCGAGCGATTTGCCGCTTTGAGGGGCCGCGTGGCCGCACTCAAGACAGCTGCTGTTCGAGACGAGGGCGACGGCGGCAGCGGTGGTGACTTGGACTTTGGTGGTGTGAAGAGGGGCATCGATGAGATACTGGGAGTGTGCGAGCGAGACGGCCTCGATGATATGGTGTTGAGCGGGAATGCGAGCCTCCTCGCATTCTACGCCTGTGTCGACCTGGCCGTGTCGGCCGCAGCCAACGCAGGTCAGGTCACTGCACTGAGCCGAACACACGATACCTACCCGTGTCCTGCTATTCATTGTTACGCGGGCCTGTCTGTCTGTCTGTGTGTCTGTCTGTGTGTCTGTCTGTCTGTCTGTGTGTCAGATTTGTCGATGACGCTGCTCAAGTGCGCCTCGGCCTACCTCTCCGCCCACCGCAGTCGCAGCCAGCAGTCATCCCCCTCTCCCACACCGACCACAGCCCCCCTCCCCGACGGCCTCTATGCCTTCTTCACCAACCTCATCGACAGATTGTCGGTCTTGCTCGAGGCCAAGGGGCGATTCGACCACACATCCGGCAGCAAGGCAGAGACGGCCACCACGAGCGGCCTGGCCGCCCTCATGCTCGACGTCGAGACCCTCCCTACCGAGCCGGCCCTCCTGCGGACTCACCTCAGCCGGGTGCAGTCCCAGCGCAACGCACTGCTGTCGCTGGTGGAGTCGGTTGATCTCCTCAAGAAGGGCCACACGTCGGCCTCCCACCGGTCGCTCATGGACTTCCTCTCATCCGCCATCAAAACACTCGCCAGCGAGCGACCAGATGAGTCCCCGGATGGGGGTGGTCAGCCGGGTGGGGGTGACGCAGTGGAGATCTCCCAGCAGGCGGACAATGCCTTCGACCAGGAGAGGAGGGGCGAGAGCGGCCCGAGGTATCTCCTGGGCTTCCTCGAGTACCTCACCAAGGTGGCCGAGTGGCTGAGGTCTGCATCCCAGGCCAGCATGGCCCGCGGAAAGTCGGGCGATGCCGCAACTGCGACCGAGGAGGCGAATGAGGCTAAAGGGGAGATGGAGGGTGAGGGCGGTGGGGCAGCAGCTGGCGCTGCGTCAGCTGCGGCCAGCTCTAGTAGGGATGGTGGTGTTGGTGTCAGTGGGGGCACGTTGAGTGTCCTGGGGTCGGCCATGCAGAGCGAAGAGTGGCTCGACTACTTCTCTGTACTCGCCAAAACACCTAAGGTAAGGTGCCAACAGAACACAGCACACACCAAGCGAAAGAATGCCAGCATCGCATCACATCGCATCGAGCACACTCCATTCCCTTTGTTGGTGTCTGCAGGCCACCGTGGCTCGTGTGCTGTTCGAGCTTCACGGTCACCGCGAGGCCCTGCAGCTGGCGGACGTCATGGGCGTCGATCTGGTGGAGGTTATCCTCAAGTCTTCCCTGCCCCTCTCGCTGCTCTACCAGACACCCACACCCTCCCACCAGCAGCAGCAGCTGTTGCCCACATCGCCCGCCGACACCGACAGTGCCGCCCATGGATCGGCCAGCGACGAGGGCAGCGCGTCAGACGCCGACAGTGGTGGCGGCGATGCGTCGCGGTACCCATTGTCGATGGAGCTGGTGCTGTACCTGGGTGAGTTGGAGGGGCCGCTGCCCGACGTCAAGGTGCCCTCGGCCCCACTCCTGGCCACCATCGCCTGTCTGGAGAGGTGGAACCATCGGTGGCCGTCGAGGGATTTCCTGACTTTCGCACAGGAGCAGAGCAAAGTCTTCCCATGCATCTATCGGTCAGCTGACCAGGACTTGCCGAGGGGGAACAGGAAGAGGATCTTCTGTCTGTCTGTCGCTGCCTGCTATGTGGGGCTGTCTGTCTGGCAGGTGGATCGAGGAGCGCAACGAAGCATGGCGGGCCATCTGTGAGACGGCGCGAGCAACGCAGGACGAAACTGCTGATGATTCCTCTGATTCCCTCTCGTTCAGCGTGGCGGAGCTGCAGACCCTCGCACAACCACAGCGGGTAGGGTAACACACTTGCACACACGAAGGATGAGTGTACAGACAGCATCTGTGCGTGTGTGGTGTATGCCTTCAGGCGGCCCTGCGTGCGGTGGCTGACGACGCCGAGGCCTCCCTGGTGTCCTGCTACACCGAGAGGGTGCTGAGCCTCCTCAGCCAGACCCCGCCGCAGTACCAGCACGCCCTGCGCATCATCGACGAGCACCTGCCGCTGCACAGCCCGCTGAGCGACCGCACCCTCCACTCGATGCTGGTGCAGCAGGAGGCGCCGGGCAACGGTTGCGCTGGTGGTGGAGTGGGGTCCATGGAGGACGACCTTCGCGTGTTCGAGTCGTTGTACCGCCTCAAGGACAAGACGCTCGCCGCCAGACTGGCTCTCACCAAGTGAGAAAATGAATGTCTCGACTCGAGAGCACTCAAGAGGCATGTATGCACGGCTTTTGGTCTGCCTTTGGTTTGGTCAGGTATCGTGAGTGGGATGCCGACACGGCCATCCAGACCCTCACCATGTGCCTCCAAAGCCTCGATGCTGACGACCGCACCGCCACGACCACAGGCAAATCCGACACTTCCCCCGACGCACAGCAGCTGTCCCCCTCACCAGCAGAGGACCACCCGTCATCTGTGTCGCCCGTGTCGCCCGACGACGGAGGGCCGTCAGCGCCTGTGGCCGGCAAGAGTCTCCGCAAGCAAGTGCGGCAGATCCTGAAGAAGATGGTGACCTTCAAGAAGATCCTCGACGTGCCCGGGGGGCGGTGGCGCGTGTGGCAAGAGATAGAGAGGGAGTGCGGGGGCGGCTGTGGGGCTGACGAGAGAGGGTCTGCCACTGGTGAGGTGCCTGTGACGCCCACCACAGCAGTGTCCGTGTCGTCGTCGTCGCCCCTGGGTGGGCTGGTGGGTGATGCGCGTGGCATAGGTGAGGTCATCAACACGTTGGTGGACCTCAAACAACACGACCTCGCCAGGGCACTCACCAAGGTACGTATCGGCGTGAACGTGACAACGCACTAAGCTGAGCGAGATTTGGGTTGGTATTGTGTGTGTATTGTGTGTGCAGATGTATCGTTTGACTGATCCGATTCCCTCGTTGGAGCTGTCGTATCTCCTGCACCTATTCACCACACTCAACGACAAAACAGCCGCCGTAAGTGCAGTGCAGTAAGTACCTCTCATCTCCCTCTCTCTTTTGTCACTGACGGCTGTGGCTGGCTGGCTGCTTGTGGGCTCATGCAGGTGAAGCGTCTCCTGTCGTTTTCGCCCCAGCTGGCCGTGTCGTTCGTGTTCCAGATGCTGCATTCCCTAGACCGTATTCAGCACCGGATCCTCCTCTGCCGGCTGCTGCTGTCCAAACTCAATGCATGGCTCACCAAGGAACAGGTGAAGGGAAGGAGTGACTGCTGGACAGACAAGGAATGGGTGTGGGTGTCACCGTTGCAACCTACTGTGTGTGAATCAGGTTCGTCAGCTGCAGGTGCTGAACGCGTCGATGCAGCTGCTGGGCAAGGTGTCGGATACGGTGCGGCCCCACTTCCTCAGTCTACTCGACAGACCCCTGCTCATCGTCGAGTCCCTGCTCATGAACGCACGGTACCCAACACACCCACAGCCACCCTCCCTGACATATGTACTCATCTGTCGTGCTGTCTCTGTGTGTCGGTCTCTCTCTGCTCCATCAGTGTGGATCTGCTGCGTCCCTTCCTCGAGGATTTCCCCGAGTTCCGTCAGGACAGCCTCATACTCAGATACGGCCGCAAGGCGCTCGGACTCCCACCAGAGCCACACACAGCCGACACGCCGACGCATGACGACGATGACACGGTTGTGTCACCCGCCGCGGCTGCCGCAAGCAGTCCCGCGTCTGTGCATCATGGTGGTTCGGATGAAGGTGAAGGAGGCCTCGGCGGGCAGTGGTGCCTGACGGGCGACGGCGCATCCGATGCCCACCTGCGTCGCATTCATGTCTTCGAGGACGCCCCCTCGGCCGCCCTGGCAGAGAGCATCCTCGACCTCTGCTCATCGGAGAGGTCGCAGAACGCCGACAGCTGCTTCCAGATCTGCGACGAGCTGTCGCTGTGTGTCCATCGACTGGTGCCGCGACACCCTGTGCACCCGGGCGTGGCATCACCGTCACCAAGTCACCCCCCTCAGCCTGCGTCTGCGTCGCCGCTGCATTGCCACACGACGGTGAATACGTCGGCGGGGGGGCGGTCGCTGTATGGGCGATATCTGGACATGTGCGGTGGTGGGGGGCGAAAGATCGGCACCCCTGGCGGCGTGTCGATGGCGGTGGGGGCTGGCAGTTGTCATGGTGGTCGTGAGAGGGAGGAAGAGACGGCAGGTGCCCCGGTGTCGCCGTCTACGTCAGTGGCTGTGGTGCTTTACATGATACGGAGGCTGCTCAACTTCCTCAGGTAGGTCAATAACAACACACAACACAGAGAGGCAGCAAATGTCTTATATATACGAGAAGCATCCATCCCTTGCTTGTCGTCTCCCTCTTATATAATCACAGGCACAAGTTCGTGGTTGTGTCGGGTATGGCCTACAAGATGGACCGGTCTCTTCGAGTGCTCGACTTCATCCCACGCCTGTGGCAGCGGGCCGGGCGGCGAGTGGGCCTCGCGCAGCTGGCCGACCCCCGGCAGGCGTCACTCGTCCGCGACCAGCTCATCCGCGAGGACCACCTGGCACTCTCCCTCGAGCTGTGCCAGCGGTGCAGGGGCAAGGACCGAGACGATGACAATAATGGGGGTGGTGCGGGGGCGCAGGGTGGACGTGGCAAGGTCGCGGACAAGGGCAGACAGGGTGGCGAATGGGCCTCAAGTGGAGGCCGCCATGTCGTGTCCGAGGACCCGGTGCGGCAGGCCAAGGCGGTAGGGCTGCTGATGCTGCAGCGGTCCGATGACGCCAAGAGGGAGCTTGAAGGCACGGTGCTATCCCCAGCCAGCCAACGGCATCCCCCCACCACCGAGGGCACTGCGGGCGACGAGACGACCGATGGGGAGGGTGGAGGGCTGATGTCGCCAGGCCCCAGTTCACCCCCAGCCGCCTCGGTCGCATCCATGGGGTCTGGCAGCGTGTCAGGGCGTCTTGGGCGAAAGGGAGGGCCTTCCGAGTGTGATGTGCTGACGTCTCTCGAGTGGGCCATCCGGCACCCACCCATCTACGACCTCAGGTCGCTGCGGCAGCTGCACCGCCTCCTCACCTTCAACACCCTCCACCACAAGCTCTTTGGCCGCACCCCACTGCTGGCCCCACTGCCCCTGCAGCTGTACCCCAGGCGCCCGTCACACCCATCATGCCCACACCCATTCGCTCGCCGGCCACCACAGGAGGGGCAAGGGGAATGGACCACAGGGGATGATGAGCGTGAGCATGCAGGGGAGGAGGAAGGGGTGGAGGTCGAGGTGGACACACTGGACCGAGTCGACGTGAGGCGTGATCTGCGGGACAGGGCTTTGCCCATCGCGGCTTCACGGTCGCTGCCGCGGACGATCATCTACCTCTATCCGTCAGTGCACCCCAGCAAGCTGCCCAGTTTCCCGCCCAGGCTCCGGTCGCTGCTGAACCGGCAGATGGCTGAGCAGGTGGAGGGGGAGGGCGAGGAGGTGGCGCCGTCACAGGCTGGCGAGGAGGAAACTAAGACACCATCAGCGGCGGAATCGACACAAGGTGCGGCTGGACACACCGCTCATGCGACCGATCAACATGAGACACACACGTGGTTCTGTTTTGTTCATTCAGCTGCTGTTGCGGATTCGTCATCTCAGCCGTCTGAGGCGCTCGCCAAGACACCAATCGGCACCCGGACCCCCACCCTCGAGAAGAGCCTTACCCCATCAGCATCCTCAGACAACCTCACCATCCAGGCGACGACAGCCACGCCAGGCTCGCCCACCAGACGGACAAGAGCTCTCGGCGTCGTGCCGATCGAGAGGCCCACCACACTTTCACCGGCCGCCAAGCCCATGACGGCCGACGACGAAGGCGAGAGCGGCAAGGCCGCCAGCCCCAGCAGTCCCGTGAAGGCATCGGCTGTCCCTGAGAGAGACCTGACGATGGGAATGATGGGTCCGTCCCCCGCCGCCCCTCTGGGATGGGTGTACATGTACGTCGACCGCGATGGGCAGACCCACCGCGAGGAGCTCATCACCTACCCCAAACTGACACGAGACGTCAGCTATGTGGCCGTCGGAGTCATGAGAGGAGGGGGCGGGGGAGGGGGAGGGAAACAGACCATGGCTCCATCCAAGGACAGGGCGATGCCGTTCGCAGTGGTGCCCAGCAACCGTGTGCCGCGGCTGGTCCGGTGCCGCCTCTCGCCCCGGCTGCTGACTGAGGCATTGGAGTACCACAAGAAGTATGGCGACGCTGCGTCGCTGCTGGACCTGCTCATCCGAGAGGGGCAGCTGGACCGTGCCATCCAGATGGTCTTCCTGCAGGACCTGCCCGACGAGCTGTTCATCGACGTAGTGGCCCACTATGCGCTGGCCCACAACCGCATGCTGGAGGTTCAGACCGTCATTTCCAACCTGCTCGCACGCCCACCACCCACAGGCCCCTCGAGAGCCATCGTGCTGCCAGAAGGCCAGGCCACCGCCACCACCACCACCACCAGCACCATGCATCAACCAGGCCCCCTCTCACAAGCGCCCCCCATTCCCTCTGGTGAGCTGGCGTCGGCCGCTCCCCCGCCCTCTCATGCGTATGGTCAGGCTGTGAATCCGATGATGGCCAAGCTGGAGAGGACGATGCGAGCGCTGAAGGGGTATCTGCGGCAGAGGGAGGCATTGGAGCTGCTGTATGGGTACCAGGTGTTCACGAGGGACTATGTCAACGCGGCCATCGTGGCGGTGCAGCTCTTCATGACATCCACATGCTGGTGAGAGGAATCTTGAGAAGGCCAGTCCGGATGGTCCATTTGATCATATATGTGTTCGTGTGTGTGTGTGTGTGTCAGGGATGCTCGTTTCGGCCACCTCCATAATGCGTTCTCGCATCTCAGCGCCGCACTGCAGCTCATCAGGAGGAGCTATGAACGAGCGTAGGGATGCAATAGCGAACGCATTAACACCCACGTGTTGACATCCATCCACCCAATTGGTGTCTTTGTATATATGTCACACACAGGTCCCGTCCGCTGGGCGGCCCCCCTGGTGCAGGTGTGAGTGTGGGCGTCGAGGGCGCGCCGTCAGCGCCGCCACGCGCCAGCAGCCCCGACGGCCACGGCATCAACTTCAACGCCACATCCGACATCCCCATCCAACAGCTCACCGAGAACGACGTGCTCAGGTGAGTGATCATGCCGCATTTCGCCTGCGAAGCAATCAATGGTCGATTGTCTGTCTGTATGTGTGTTGTGTCTGTGTGTGGTGGTGTCAGGGGCTTGCGTACACTGAAGCTTCAGATGGAGGTGTGCGAGACGCTGCCCAACCTTCCGCCGCGCATCAACCTCTTCGGGCCGAGAAGTGTACAGGCAGAGGTCAGCCAAGCCACCCACTGAGTGGAGAGAGACGCATGTGCGTGGAAATAGCTGCTCCCTTTGTGTCTGTCTCCGGATCGATGACGCCACAGGTGTGCGACAAGCTGATGACGACATCCAGCGGCAGCACGGGCAGCAGAGGAGCTTCCACACTCGCCCCACACACACCACCAGCAGCCACCACCACCACCACCACAGACATGCCCACCCTGCCCCAGTCGCCCTCCCAGTACGAGCTGGCCAACCGAGTAATGGACTTCTTCGGCTTGCCAAAAGGAGAGCTGTACGTCAAGGCGTCAAACATCATCGCCGCCGAGGCCAAGAGCCTGGACCAGGTGAAGGTGTTCCTCAGTGCGGTGTCGAACCGGCTGCCTGCCTTCGAGTGGGACGCCCTGGTGGTCAATATCATCAACATATGGGTCGTCGAACACAGACACAAGGACCCCACACAGGTCGGTCAGTCAGTCGGGGAGTGTCTGAGGGAGGGACCGCCAATTCGATAGTCTCTGTCTGTGTGTGCTTCTTTCCTTTGTGGTGTGTGTGTATGTCATACATAGGTTCAGCTGGCAGCCCAGTTGGTGCATTTGATCCAGGACGACCGGCACAGGCTGGACGCGTATGTGCTGCTGGGGCAGCTGGGCCTGGCCTTCCACCTGGCCTGCAGACTGGGGAGCCTACAAGACCTACTCCACATCAGGTCAGTGAGTGAGTGAGTGAGTACCTTACTTACCTGCCTGGACAAGCTGACTGACGCTGTCTCCCTCTGTGTGTGTGTATGTGTGTGTGTGTGTGTGTGTTTTAGGGACGAGGCATCCCGCGCTGGCGAGCAGTCGCTGGTGGCGCAGGTGCATGCCTTCCTCTCACAGCACCATGCCGAGTAGATCGATCAAGAGTCCATCCACGGCACGAGATGGGATGCGGTCAGTCCAGTGCAGCCGCGTGTGTGTAGCTTTATCCAATCGACCAATCAGCGGTGCGGTGCGTGTGTGCGTTTATCGTCGGATCGCGTCCGTCCGTCCACGAGTGTGCGTGGCGTGCATGTGCGGTGTGTGTACAGCGGTTGGTTGGTTGTATGATGGTGTGCAGTGAGTGCATACGTTCTTCTAGTAGGGGCGACAGGATGGATGGAGGCCATGCGATGCGAGTCACTCGCGCATGCCATGGATGGTCTGCCACGAATGCAGTGAGTGACTCACACAATTTTCCAGCAAAGATGCGACATCCATCAATAGCTATGCAGCGCTGCTAGCAAGCACGTGCACGTGGGTCCGGTGCACGTGCACTGCGCGGTCCTCTGACTTGCGTGATCGATCTTCAAGCTCGATCGCGTGGGCCGCCGTCTCAGTCTCACCCGCAAAATGGCGAAAAACAAAAAGCACGAAAGCCTGTCGGGTGGTGACGGCGGCAGCCCCTTTCTACTGCCGTCCACCGACATGCCCCAAGACCAGCAGGAGCACCTCACCGCTCTCATGTCCGCACTCGCAAATGGCCATGACCAGAAGCCTCCACCGTCCCAGGCGGCCACCGACGAAGATGGATGCATCACCGTGACGCCCAAACCCCTCTTTGTGCTCAAGACCAAGGACATCAAGAGCGGCATGAAGCTGTTCATCAACATCTGCCAGTCGGAGCACCTGCCCCCCAGCCACACACAGGAGTTCATCGACGAGCAAGGCCAGCCACAGACGGGCGTGCACATGTCGGCGTCCATCGGTCCGGTGCGAGAGGACTTTGACAAGAAGGGGGCGCCGTGTATGGCGCTGGACATTGTGTTCAGCGACAGGGAGTTTGGGGGCGAGGAGGGCTTTGGCGCGATTGAGATAGAGAAGATGAAGAACGTGCTGCAGCGGGTGGCCGCCAAGTCCAACAATGAGATACAGCCCGACATGGACGACGGCACCTGGCAGATGCCGAGGCTCAGATACAAAGGTCAGCGACAAGAACGTACAGCAAATGGATTGATTGGACGAATGCACCATTTTTTTCTCTGTGTTGGCCCTCAGGCAGCACTGTGGAGCCGCATCGCATTCGCAAGAAAGCGGCGAGCAGGCCACTGGTTCAGGACGCCAGCCAGCCATCGGCGGCCCCACTGCCCCGCTGTCTGCAAGTCAAAGCTTCCATGCAGCCACAGGAACCCATTAAGGAGACAGAAAAGCCCCACACCAGCCCTTCGGACGACAGCAGAGACACCACTGGTGGCGTTGTTGTCTCGTCCTATAACGAGAGTCTCGGCCTGGTGGAGTTGTTTCTCTATGAGACGGACTATGCGGTGTCGTTCTACGATGCAACGAAGCTGCCGTCGCCCCCCATTCCCTCATTCTCTTTCGAGACCACCACGCAGGAGGAGGAGGAGGAGCTTGAAGGATGCAAGGCGCTGCTGGATGAGTTGGCGACAGATACGGTCTCAGCTGCCGAGGCCATCGACGCGTTCAGATACCCCCTCTTCCCTCCAGTGTCATCAGCACAACAGCCCCAGAAGGGCACTGCAATTGTCAACTGGGGCAAGATGTTCGGGCAGCAGCAAAAGAGCGACGCACCCGACACCACAGACAGCGGCCCGTCTGCAGAGGAGCGGGAGGCCACGCGTCTCGCCGACGAGCTGAGAGACATGCACTACTGGGTGGCCTTCCATGTGAAGCTACTCAAGTACAAAGTCCCCAAGGCCTCGGCAGATGCCAGCAAGAGACGTCCGAGACAAATCGACTTCCGGGAAGAGCTCGACATCCACCTCTCCGACCGGCGGCTGAGCGTCGGCGTCAAGTCGCGGGGAGCAGAAGACGCCGAGACCGACCACACGACCCTGCTGTCCCTCCGTTTTCCCTTCCCTGTAGAGTCGTGCCTGTCTCGTATTGGATGGTCGGCGGGTGAGGGGCTGCTGACGGTGCGGTGCCCAATCGACAGTGTTGCGAATCAGGGAGACGATGCTGGGAGCGAGAATGGTACGAAGCTTGTGGTGCCTGATGCTGTTGCTGAGAGGGAGGGGGAGGGGGAGGGGGAGGGAGAGGGAGAGTTGTCAGGGGGGGATGAGATAGAGACAGACGGAGAGCTGATGGACATGGTCTTCTGAGTGAGGAGTGGGGAGTGCGGGCCTGTTTAGATATCGACGTGCATGCGATGCGTGTGCGGATGTGAGCAAACTATCTGATTTCGAGCATCGGATTGGGTGCATGCATGCATGTGTACACGCAATGATTGATCGATAAAGCCATGCGTCCGTCCTCACACGCACGCATCCACACATACATGGACATCTCCGTTGATGTGTACTCCTGCACATCCGTCCGTCTGTGTATGTACATGACTGCCTGCACACCGATCGACCGCCTTCACGACTGGAAGGGGCACTTCACACACACACACACACACACACACATGCACACACACAGAGAGAGAGAGAGACGCACACACAGAGAGAGAGAGGCACACACGCACGACGTGAGCGCTAGCAAGACAGCCAGTCAGCTCAAAAGGGCAAAAAGTTGCCACATCCCTCAACGCTCACTCACGCAACAGATCCCACATAGACGTGTCATGAGCCACAGACCCGGACAGAGACAAGCCACACCGTCGTGGTTGATTGGCTGGTCGTTCCCCCGCGCCTCTGTCTCCCTCATGCTGCCTGCTGTAGGCGCCTTCCCAGACATTTCTGACGCACCTGGGCGGGGACCACCAAGGTCATGCGGGAAACAAAGGCGGCTGGAACCGACCAAACCCTCACGTGTCCATCGGACACCGTAACTGTGGTCAGCCACGTGTTACACCGCCCACGTGTCTCGCCAGTCCCCGTGGGACACACGAACACACACACGCCACCCAGCCCAGCCATCCCATCCATCCACACGGAAAAACTCGCCGTCATTGTCTGTCTCCTCCCCTCCCTCCAACAGCCCATCCCTCCCTCGTAGCTTTGCTACAATATATCCCATGCCATCCATGCAGAGAGGCCACCATCCCGTCACTTCCCGCTCCAGGTCTGGACCACCAGCGTGTAGACATAGTAGCACACCGCATTGGCTGGCAAGGCGCGAGATACAGCCGGCAACAAGCCCTGACACAGACAGACCAACATCACATCGGCCACCAATCCAACCATCCGATCCATGTCATATCCATCCGCCATGTGCATCCGTGCAGTGAGTGCATCAGTGACTCACCCTGTAAAAGCGCACGACACCGCCCTCCAGGTAGAGCTTGACGGCACAATCCACAACACCGTTGAATCTGGCCTTCGAGGCGCTCAGCTTGGCGCTCTGGCCCTGGAGGTTCGCCCGCACAACGTCAAAGGGGTACGCCGCCGCCCAAAACAAGACGCCACTCAGCCCCCCTGCTAACATCAGCTGGGGAGCGGTAAGGACAGACTCGCTCTGGCCTGTTAGGGAGAGCCAGACACAAGCATCCATCCATTTGTTCGGTCATGGCTTTGGTTAGTCTGGTTAGGTCACCATACCTGGCGGCGTTTGGAGCCTCTTGAGTGCGTCGAACGTTGAGTAGGCGATGGCGAACCCAGGTGTGTTCCGCAAAAACACAGCAGACAGGCCTGAACCAGCAACACACACAAATTGCTGGATGGTTCCTTTGTGCGGTGACGTCCGTACCTGCATAGACCTTCTGCGCCCTGACGACCTCTGTGAGGCAGTCGCCGAGCCCCCGGTAGCTCAGCGCCTCCAACTCATAGGCTGCCCGCCGACTCACCACTGCCGATGCTACGGCATCCCGCGGGGCAGCTACCCGCCTGGCCTGCTCGTTGGCCGCCTTTCGACACGCCTCTACCTGCATCTGCGTCTTGAGCATGTCAAAAGGGCACTCGACCACCGATGCGATGGCCCCCCCCGCCGCGCCGGCCGCCCCTGTGAGCATCGGCCGTGACCAGGCCCCTCCCGGCAGCTCGCCATTGGCGTTGGCCCGCTCCAGGAATGCGAGTGTGTTGCCGTACACGCCGTAGCTGGCGGACGCCACGAGGCAGTCACCCACCAGGGGGAAGGGGAGGCCTCGGTAGAACCCCCTCAAGCCCTCCTTCAGCCAAGTCTGACGGATGCAGTCAGCAAGCCCTGAGTAGAGGCGAGTGGAGCCCGTGGCCGAGTGGCTGAGGGCGATGCGCGCCTTCATCGTGTCCAGGGGATGGCCACACACACATGCCGCCAGGCCGCCACACACACCGGCCACGTGGTGCAGCCAGTCCACCTTGTGTTGTGTGAAGAGATGATAGGATGGCCGCTCCCTCTTGTGTCGTGTGTTGGCTGATGAGCTGATGACGAGGTCGATGAGGGGGTTCTGGAGGAGTACGGCCGTGAGGACTGAAGACAGGAGGGACGAGAAGGGGCAAGGGGCGCTGCGGAAGGAGCTTCCATCGTAGAGGAGCATAGAAGGCGTCGATGGGAAGGCATTCTCAAGCATTCCTTCAAGCAAAGCGCCGTCCTTCTCTCTCGCTATCACTCAGCTCGCAGGGCGAGCTCACAAAAAGCGACGCATCGCGTTTTTGGCTTTCGGCGCCTTGCTTTAAGTGGCGGCCTGCCTATTGTCCTCCGAGGAGTGCCGGAAGGTGACAGATCTGTGCGGCGGGCCGAGTTGCTGACAGGTGTGCCGGGCTGAGGGAGTGGCTGCGGCGCGTCAAGACCGATCTGCAGACCGTCAGGTGAGGGCAGGGGCGAGGGCTGGGCAGACAGCACAGACAGCGATGCGGGCAGGCAGAAAGTGGCGATGCAGTTCTGTCTTCTTCTGCGTGTCGTCTGCTGTGTGCTGTGTGTGTCAGGATGGACAGGAAGCCCGTAAGCGGCAGTGTGTCGGGCCGCAAGGGCAAGGGCGAGAAGGGCGCGACGTCATCGGTCTCTGCGGCTGACTACGAGGTGAGACGAATAGCGAGATGGACAGGATTAAGATGCAGCCAGCAGTGACGGCCCAGTGAGTGAGGACACACCACTGCGCGCCCCGTGGCTGCAGTGATGTGTGTGCGTGGGGGGGCCACGAGCAGGCTCTCGCGTGTCGTCACATTGCCTGCCTCTCTGTGTTGTGTGTGTGCCTCAGACCACCTCCACTGCTGGCGCTCTATCGACCCGGGCGCCGACCAGCAGCTATGGTGGCGACGACCATGACAGCCTGACCCATGTGGTGGGGAGACCGCCACACAGACGCACACACGGCCGCCAATGGATGGATGGCCATTCCCCTGCTGTGCTGCTGTGCTGTGTGTGTCAGGGTGGCGCGACGCATGTGTCGGGGTCGACGGACGACAGGATGGCCCTCAACGGTAAGGATGTCTGTCTGCACTCACAGTCACGCGTGCCGCCAAACGGACCACTGCTCTGCTGGTGTGGTGTTTTGGTTTGCCGCTGCAGATCGTTACGCCGACGTGCGCAGCGACAGAATGGGACTCGACGGTAAGGATGTCGACACTCTACACACCCATACACACACACACACGCAGCCAAACAACCACTGGTAGTGTGTTTGCCCCTGCAGCTCGTCAGCGCAACCAGGGCCGTAAGAAGGCTGCTGGCCGGGCGGGCGGCGACCCGTCGGACGATGGGGGCGACTCGGGCGACGAGAGCAGCAGTGGCCAGGGCGATGAGGGCGACGAGGACTACCAGGCACCCGACGGTCAGCCCCACACACACAGAATGAGAGAGCGTCGATCACATCTCTGGTGCGATCCCGTCCCTGCTGCAGACAGTGATAGTGACGATGACGATGAGTATGAGAGCTTGGGTGCGCGCACCACACACACACACACACACGCCTACGGCACGACCCACATGACGCTGCTGTGTCTGATGTTTGTGTCAGGGAGTGGCGGCGACCGCCTCAGCGACTCGACCTTCAAGCCACCCAAGACAGCCAGCAAGGCGGCACAGTCGGCAACCCCCGTACATCAGTCGGCCGTCCAGGGCGTGTGGTTCGACGAGCCCCGCCATGTGTGGATCGCCCACGTCAGGGTGGGCGGCGAACGGAAAAAGAAGAAATTCGGCGTGAGCAAGTATGGGGGCCGCGACGAGGCCAGGAGGGCGGCAGAGGAGTGTCGGCTGCAGAACGACAAGGACAACGAGAAGGCCGGCCGCCACATCAAGAGCCGCAGCAAGAGCGAGATCACCGGCGTGGGTCGCGACAACACGACAGCCCGTTGGGGCTCGTCCTGGTACGAGAACGGCAAGCAGAAGAAAGAGTGCTTCTCGGTGGCCGGGGTGGGCGAGGAGGGCGCCAAACAGGAGGCCATCAAGCGGCGGCAGTTGATGGAGACGGTCTGCCGAATCAGTGCAAGCTACGCGAGTGCACGAATGCAATGGGTGTGGCTCGTTTTGCTCATGTATGGCTTTTGTGTGTCCCTTCTCTGCCTGTTCAGACCGCCACCGGCCTCGACCGCAAGGACCAGGAGCTCGTCGACCAGCTGGCCGCCAAGAATGTCAAGGGCGTCCACTTCGACGAGCGCCAGAACAGGTGGGTGGCGTCATGGCGCGAGGGCGGGAAGCTGCACTCCAAGACCTTCGCCATCAACAAGCACGGCGGCATCGAGGAGGCCTACGACAAGGCCGTCGCGTGCCGCAGGGAGAAGGAGGCGAGCGGTGCGGCGGGCCTCAAGCAGCCAGCTGAGATCCAGAGCGGCCACAAGGGTGTGAGCTGGCACAAGGCGGGCAAGGCATGGGTGGCCCAGTGGTCTGGCGCCTCTGGCGAGCAACAGCAGCGCTACTTCTCTCTGTTTGCGTATGAGGGTAACAGCGAAGAGGCCAAGGCAGATGCGATTCGCTGGCGGAAGACGATGGTCGAGCAAACCAAGAGAGAGAAGCGGGACAGGCTGGTTGATGGAGCAGACAGGCAGGTGCCGTCACGCAAGCGGCCCTCAGAGGCGCCAGAGGGCCGCAGAGTGCGACGGAAGGCCACCAAGTAGCCGTCGAGGCCTTTTGCTGCCCACTCACTCTGCATTCGGCCGGGGGGGTCGTGTGTATGCCCGTGTGCGGTCGGCTGGTGGGTTGATAGCGGCACGATGTTTGTGTGTGTGTTTTGGGGGG
>CDMY01000639.1:11335-37639 GCA_001179505.1 Vitrella brassicaformis | reverse complement strand
CAGATCTTGCGGAGCTTGGTGAGCAGGATGTTGTAAGTATGGTGGCTCATTAAAGGCCTCTGTCACCTCGCCAACCAGCTGAAGCACGTGCTCTTTGCCATGCCAGGCTTCGACCAGTGCCGCATTACTTCCATCCATTTCTGTCAGCATTGACAGCTCCTCTGCCGACACACCGGTGCTCGGCCCGAAACCGTAACGGCCACTGGTGTGCACACTGCAAGCCATACAGTAACAGACAGAAAGGACACTCGGGCATAATATGAGTGCACGACTTGTTTGTGTCCTCACGGAAGATCCAAGTGCAGAGTCGCGTCCTCCTGGACATTGTAATGAGCCGGTGTACGGTTGTCCTCCACCGTGGTCGACTGATGGATGACTGTTTGTTTTGTGGCGAGAAGGCCCTTCTCCTGCTGCAGCTGCATCTTGACAGCCCATACTTGCGTACGGTTGTGTCGGCTTCATCTCCACCTTGTAAACAGAAACAATGCCGATGAGCTCTTCAGTCGATATCCTGCGAACGCAAGACGACAAATCGATCAGTGCAAAGATGGGGCCTCACGGCGAATGTTGGGCCGCCTAGGGTATCTCGTAAAACCATTGAAGGGCGAGGGAAAATGCGCCTTTCGCGTTTCCATCGAGTGCCGAGACCGGCAACCCTCACCGGGTGGTCGAGCCTGGCGAGTATGTACCATACTCTGCTGGGCGGGCCACTGGAGAAATTCTACGGCGAAACACTGGGGCACTTCGGCTCCGTCTACCGCCAGTCTGACCCTCACTGGGCCAAAGCGGCTCTGAACAGCTCACGTGTCGGCAAGGACAGCATGGACTGGTTCTTCAGAGCCTTCAACAAGCTGCAGTAGGTGTGGGGCAAAGGAAAGCAACATCTCAGACACCCTTGGCATGCTGCTGGTTGCCGTGTCTGTTTGCGCAGGCTCTATGAGCTGTTTTTGAAGGACACTCCCCGTTTCTGGCTGTTTGTAGCGGTCGGCAGCTGCTTGGGCACGTGGTACTGGAACGAGGCATGGAACGCCCTCTGGTGCTACTGCAACAAGGGGGTAAGCCGCAAACAACATCAACTACCCTCCGATCGGGCAGTCGGGCTGTATTCCTCCTTGTGTGTTGCATGACCAGAAGCTGTATCGCGACAACCCCTACAACTATCCTGAGCCTGAGTGGGACGGCTGGACCCCTTCCACGGCTCCTTACCAGGTGGGATTGTTGCCCTTCCCTCTCCCCCTCTTGTTGTCTCACTTTTGTCCTTCCCTGCCCCTCACATTACTCAGAACTTCAGAATGCTGACCCCGGACCTGTAGCCCGTCGTATTTTGTCCGCGGCTCGCCCCGATGGCGTCATCTACGTCGTCGGTGTCGTCGATAGCCGTGTGCATGGCCTGACACGTGGACATTGTGTGGGGACTGCGTATGTCAGTCAGTTGGTTGAAGGGGGGAGTCAATTGGTTGAAGGGGGGAGGTGGTGGTGAGAGCTGTCTTACAGTAGATAAGCAGGATCGTTGTAGTGTCATGTGCGCGTAGATGAGGGAGACTGATGTTGTTTTGTGTGAGACTTCTCTCATGCAGTGCCGTTACACATATGCTATGATATGGCACGCCTGATGCAGGACATGATCAGACGCGCAACTGTCCTGAATCACACAATCCCTCCCCCCCACTGGGTAACCATTTGGTTACATGATCCGCGAGAAGACGAACAAACTCGTCTCGGCATTCCCACGCACTATCTGGAGGTCAGCATCAACGTACACCAACTGCATACACACAGCAAACCAACACAGCCTAATGGAGGCACTCCGTCGATTTTATCTTTTCTCACCTCCATCCCTGCATATGGCCTCAGTGATGGCCACGTCGTGCACTTCGAGTTCACAAAACCGTAAGAGGCCTTTTCGAACGTCTGCTCAAACCTGATACAGAGATGCAGCGCGGTCGTTTGAGTTCGTCCTCGGTTCCTGGAGCTCACATGAAGACAGGTTTGTTCGTGAACTGAGACGTCCCTGCAAGTGCACCACACAAGAGAGACCGCTGCGATGCTGCGCACGTTTTCCGGTCAGTTTCATTGCCTACGAAGTCGCACGTCCCACACGCCCGTGAGTGTCACATCGACACTGCCAATCCTTTCGGTGTACTCGAAATCAGACAGGATGCTGTCAGTCAACAGCTGCTGCTCGAGCTTCATGAAAATCGAACCAGGAATCGTCTTGGCCAAACCTGCAGACATGAGCCAGTGTGATTTGGTTCATTGTGGTTCCCTCGTGTGCAGCACCTGATAGCCCCTTGTTGAACCTGACGGTATCAGATGACGTGTAATCGAGCTTCCAACCACCTGCAAGGGTCTTTAGCAGTGCCTTGCGTCCCTGCGCGGGAGGCAATGTCATGATATAAGAATACAGGCAAGAAAAATCCGCTCATACCCTGCATATGAAGTTCTCTGGCATCTGGTTGAGCTGCTGAGCCAGCGTTCTTATGTTCTTGTCCACATAAGCAGGACAAGAAAGGCCGTTGTCTGTCACCTGATAGAACAATCATCACCTCACACATTCGTCTGTCCGTCTGTCCAACCTGCCTCTACCACCCTACCTGTCTTAGCAATGCCATCAAAGACTCCTTAGGTGCAACACCAAGGGACACAGCCGCCTGTTCACCCTTGACCCCCTCTTCGTCGCCTCCCCGCCTCTTCCCAAGGGCCACTCTCATCTTGCTGACGACTGTCCCCTCTCCACCACCTCCTCTGTTGGGCATTCCAGGGATCCATGACGGAGCAGGTACAAGAGATGACTCACTCGCGGCGCTCGTAGTGGCCGACAAGTCGATGGAAGGAGGGGCGGAGGACGGTGACGGCAACTTCTTTGAGGGAGGTCCCTCCGCGACCTCTTCTTCGAAGAGCTGGTCGAGACGTCGGATGGTGGCGGCGTACTGGCTCACAGTAGCTGAGGGCCTGTTGTCTGTCGAGCGGCTCCACAGGCTCCACAACTCTACCTCGTCAATGTCTATCAGCGAACAAGACAGCAGGGAGACACAGTCGCATTCTTGACGTGAGTGCCAGTTCTTCCTCACCTCCGACGTCAACCATTCTTCGTACCCTCGGCACTTGGGTGAATGCATCAAATGTGATCTCCCTCGCCCCTTTTGCTGCATTCGCGAACTCTTCCCTCGCCCCGCCAGGCACATTATCAAGCAACTCGTTGGAGGGCGAGACAGTCCCTACAGGCGCCTGAGCTAACTCTCTCACCGACTCCTCCTCCACCGGCTCTCGCAGTTCGATTGGCCCTCGTGCTGACACTGACACTGCGGGCAAGGAAGCCATGAGGGAAAGAAACTGAGGGAGAGAGGCCGCAAGAGACCGGCCACCGACATGACGAAGCCACAAACTCTCCAGCGCTGGCAGCGGCCTGTCCGAGGCGAACTGAACAAACTTGTCAAAGAGAAGAGCGCCGTCTGCTGAGCCGCTGAGACCGATGAAGATGCCCCTCCATTCGCTCTCTTCAGCACTGAGTGGCGCCGGCGTGTGCTCCTCCATCTCCACATCCTCGAACAGGCTGCTGATCTGCCGATACGCCATGACGAATCCATCCACATCGATCTTGTCCCCTACCACTTTCTTCTGCCCATCCCACACCTCCCGCAGCTCCTGCCTCTCCAGGTCACCGCTGCTCACCATCTCCGCAAAGTCATTGAAGCTGTAGAAACCAGTCAGATCCATCAAACCCTGGCGGTCGGCGAGGCGACGAAAGGCTCGACGCAGCTCCATCTCCTTCTCGTAGCCGATATCATCTAGGACCTGCCCATGTCCTTCCACGAGGGGGGGAAGTCGACCGCATCGGCGGGTGAGGGCGAGACCTGCTCGATACCCGAATGGACCATGGCGGTGCTGCGGCTGCAGGAACGCCAATACCGTGTGCGAGGAAATGGCCTTGAGGGTGAAGCTGCTGCTGCTGACAACGAGGAAAGTCAACAAAGTCATTTTCTCGCCTTGCCATCGGGAGGGCGCTTTCACGGAATGTCCTAAGTGGCCCGAAAGCCTGGTCCGGTGTCTCGCGCACAATCAAACGAACGACACGCAACAGGAATCACCCATCCACGCTCCACATGCACAGAGGAACCTCGTCCAGCCATCGAGGTGCGCGTGATAATCAGACAGCAGATTGATAGGTGTGATGCGCTTGTGTTTCTGTGATTGCGTCCCCGCTCTTGTGCCTTTCTGCCTGTTGTGAGCCATTTTGAGCTTGCAGTATCAGACGCCGGTTTTGTCCACTGCAAGGCCACTTGACGCCCTGCGGACCCCAGGACCACCCTAGCCTCGTCTTGCCGGTCAGGATGATATGCGATTTGACCCCAGACGCCCCCCCAGAGGCGAGAAGAAGGACGGCATTCAAGTTGTTGGCCCTCCTGGTGCCGCCGGCGCCGCCCCAACGACCCACGGCTCGACGGCCACCCTCTGAGAAGAGCGGGCAACGGCGCAAGGAAGAAGAGCGGTGCATGCAGTGAGGAGAGCCGCATCGGAAGCAGGTAACGACACACATCAATAGACCCGGGAAAACCCTCAGACCACCCGAAAAGACTGGGGCAAACCTCCCCGGATCACTACAAAGCGACTGGGGCAAACCTCCCCGCACACACGCACACCACTCATTCACTCATTCACCCATTCATTCGCTGATGAACACGACTGGACCCGCCGTCTCCGCCGCCTCTGCTGCTGGATCCGCCGTCTCCGACGCCTCTCCTGCTGGATCTGCCATCTTCGACGCCCCTGCGGCTGGACCCGCCATCTTCGACGCCTCTGCTGCTGGATACGCCATCTCCGCCGCCTCTGCGGCTGGACCCGCCGTCTCCGCCGCCTCTGCGGCTGGATCCGCCGTCTCCGACGCCTCTGCGGGTGGATCCGCCGTCTCCGACGCCTCTCCTGCTGGATCCGCCATCTTCGACGCCCCTGCGGCTGGACCCGCCATCTTCGACGCGTCTGCTGCTGGATACGCCATCTTCGACGTCCCTCCTGCTGGACCCGCCGTCTCCGACGCCCCTGCTGCCGAAGGGGGAGGGGGAGGGGGGAAAGGGGTAGACAGAAACCTGAACACCAGGGGGGGAAGGGGGCAGACAGAAACCTGAACACCGCGCACACATCCCACGAACAACCTAACACACAGACACACAGAGACGTATGAGTATCTCGAGGGTTTACGTTACCTGCCAGGTCGCACGATGGGGTACTCAGATTCAACAAGCAATTCCCAGTGTTGTCAGCTGACAGAGATGATGTAGATAGGGCTCTTGACATGGCTGTTGAGTTTAGAGAGTGGGCGGGGGAGCAGGTGCGTTCGTTAGAGCTCGCCGCTGAGGCGGCAAAAGCCCAGGCCGTGTTGGAGGACGAGTGTGTGGCTATGCGCACGAGGGGAGGACAGAAGAGGAAAGGGAGCAGTCGTTGCGCGCAGAGGACGATTAGTAGTTGACTGATTGAGCTATTGGCCACTAAGGCGACTTTCGTCTCCCCGATGAATCAGACATTCGGAGACATCCAAGGGCTCTCGCACCCATACATGGAATGACGGTGGACAGCAGCTGAGGCATCTACGGACCGCTCTCTTAGGTTACTGAAGGCGGCGAGCCACGAGGGCTGGCTACAGGAGGGTACCGACAGCAGCAAAGCAGGTCAACAAGACATGTAACATAGTGGAACAGACATAGCTTCGCTCTTGTGTGTGCACATAGCTTCGCTCTTGTGTGTGCACACACAAGAGCGAAGCTACATCGGGCCAACGCGTGGATGTCTGTCTACCCTCTATCTACCCTCCTCCCCTCTACTGTGTATATATCCGAGACTCGCGATCGGTGAGAGACGAATGCATTGCTTGGTTGGGTGTTTTCACCACTGCGTCCGCCATGTCCTCGCGTGCGCAGCGCCTGGAATCGGCATCCTTAGCTACGCTACACAATCCGGACACAGCTGTCTCTCAACGATCAAAAGAGAGAATCGCTCATCAAGCGATCACGCGACGTGGTGAGCGACTTGTGTCTTATCGTTCATTGAAGCGCGTTTGCTTCATGATTTGCTTGTCTTCTGCCTTGCCCGGAACCGCCGTTTCTCGCCAGCTTTCCGGCGGAAGGCTGGCTTTCCGCCTGGAAAGCTGGCTTTCCGCTTCGAAAGCTGGCTTTCTGCACTGCGCATGCAGAGCTGGCTTTCCGTTATTAATCGTAAAGTAAATGCCACATCCCCCCGTCTACAAAAAAAGGTTTAGTTCGAGGCAGTCGATTCTCCCACACTCACCTCGAGGTGTCGGTCGCATCTTGTTCGTTGGTTGGTTCCTGTGTCTGGTCACTGTCTGGTCTGCCTCCCAGCTGTGCCGTCCTCCCGCTGTTGTCGGTGCGACAGGCTACTGATGGCCATTCTGGTGGTCCTCGTAGGCCTCCTGATAGGCTTCACGTCGCGCGCGGCGCCCCACGCCGTCCTCCGACGTCCCTCGCGTTCCAGTGGCTCGGATGACTCCTTCCTGTCGGTGAGTTCAGGTGGCCTGGATATCTCGGCGCATCAGAGCGGCCTCGGCTTCAGCACAACAGATGGTGGGTCAAACACGAAAATGGCAACATTTTCCTGTCGACTTTTCGGCTGTTGCAGTGTGCCCACCGTTTCTAGGGCAGGAATACGTCGAGGGCCTGACCGATCCTCCCAACGTCGCCCTCACATGCCCGGAAAGGTATGTGTCTTTATCATCATACATTTGTACAAATGCGTGCGCATGTTTTCGTTTGCAGGGTCAGGAAGGTCAATGGTGGGTTCTTTGACGTGCTATCACCTCTCGTCGTAGGGACTGTACCTTCACCTGGTCCACCCGAGATCCCCCCTCAGGCTATCGACGACACCGGCGACAGGCACACCATCTATTTTGGTGGAGACCAGGAAAAGCGGTTGCCCGAATTCATCAACAAGAGAACGGACGACTGGCCTGGGGTGCCAGGCGACTCCATATGTGGCACGGGTGAGGCGTGTCACGGGTGAGGCGTGTCTATACGGCACACTTTCACTGCGTTCTTTGTTATTGCAGATATTTTTAATATCATCGACCCAGAAGATGAGCCTAGCAAGACGTTTGGGACGGATAATGCAAAACTAGATGTAGTTGTTGTGCGATTTCCTTTCCTCACAAAAACAGCAGGGGCAGGGGGTGAGCTTCGCCAAACGTATGCTGGAATCTTAAGCGATGACCGTGACGAAGACCGTGACGAATCTGTCGATGTCGATGACCGTGAAGATTTGCGAGAGATCTACAAGGATGCGCTACGCCCAAACGGGGAACATGTGATCGATTTTGAGCTCGAGATATTCGTCGACCGGACCGATAGTTACAATGCAAAGGACGTGAGAGGCATTGAACAAGTGCGCTGATGTGTCACTATCTTTTGTTCTTTGTCATTCCTGTCTAGTTTGCCGACCACGTAATCATTGGTATGGCTTAGCTCCGACTGACAAGGGTGGCAAGGGCAAAACTGACTTGCGTGCATTTTCTGGTGCAGGGTACAACAACCGGGAGTGTTGCACAGGCAAGAGAAATCTCAACATTCCTGTTCACTCACTCACTGTCTTTCTTTCGGTCTTTCTTTCTTCCTTTCTTGCCAGGAACGTGTCCGGCGACCGACATATTCGAGAAACCACCCGGTGATGGTTTTTCAGTGTATTACTCTAAGCTCGAGGCGGGCGTGGGACCGGGTGGTTTACCCTCGGTAGCCATCGCCAGCTGCTGGTAAGGAAATAGCTATTGTAGCCTCAGCCGCTGCCGTCATCCTCCATCTACCTCTCAGCGAAGACTACAACAGCTTCAGATTCAACCAAGAGAAATATGGCAAGGGTCGACGGTAGGATTTTCCGAACACAAACACGCGATAATGTACTGTGTCTAGTCATTGTCATTGCCTCTGTCTGTATGTCCCCACGAAAGGTTTTTTTGGATTGGCGTCGTTGGCAACAAGAAGGGAAAAGTCGAAATACGGGGCAGGGCGTACAAACGGAGATACAGGGAAGAGAGTATCTTCCACGAATGTTCGTCGTTTTCGTTTGGCACCGGCGGAGACCCCACTTGTCCGGAGTTCACAGCGAAGAAAATTCCGGAGGAACTCCAACGCCAGACGGCCCTTCACTAGACGCTGTTATCTGTGTGCTGATACGATCAATGATTAATCATTCCCCTCTGGCCATCCAGTGAATTCATCCTGGACAAAGCACTTAGTGAATTCAACCTCTGGCCATTCACTGAGTGGCCAGAGGTTGTAACTCTGAGCAAAGCGCCAACAGCAATTATCTCTTCATAGACATCTCGTGTAGTACTTGTGGTCCGCCTGTTTGTCTCTGCTCCAGTGATCTTCATGGTGCGTGTTACCACACCGCTTCTGCGACCGCTGCACGAACTTGACGACAGCAGCGGCCTTCTTCGCTCTCGCATCCTCGCCTCTCATGCCCTTTAGGGCAGTGGGGCTCTTTACTGGCCTGCACCTTCACCAACTGGGTGAGGCCAAACAAATGGCATTGCCCTGTCTGTCTGGCTGGTGTGACGTTTGGTAACGAAGAGCACAGGCGGAAAAGGATATCCTGCAGCGCGATGGCCATACCTTGCATTCTCGAATATTCTGTCTCACAACACAACAAAGTGCACAGGCGGAAAAGAATCCTGAATTGCAGCGCGATGGCCATACATTGGATTGCCACCTGGTTTTGCGTCCTCAGCCGGCTCCTCCAGCCAGACACGCCAGCCCCTCTTCGGGGCTGTGAGGTGGTGGCTGGGTCTGGATATTGTGAATGTGTATCGTCATGCGTGTGTCACTTGCAGCGTGACCGTTGTTCATTGGCTTTGCATGTTGAACCCTGTTCCCTTTGCTTGCTTGATATGGACTGATGCTTGACGAAGTTCGTCGTCGTTGATAAATTAAATGCATCTGATACATAAGCATCTCTCCGGAGATGCCATATCCTAGGGATATGCCATATCCCGTGGGGCGTATCAAGCTGGCCGGCAAGTTATTTTCCTCGGCCAGGGACACAACACTGGCCCTTTGAGCGGAACTTCGCCCACGCGCATTATTGATCCTTTTTATTTGGAAAATGAGTCATGACCGCCGCTTTTGCCCCTGGGAATCAGTGAAAACGGAGGCTACAACATCACCCCTCCAGACGCCCAGCCCAACAGTCAGCGCATGGACCTCTTCTTCCCCATCGACGGCAAGGTGTCCTGTGCGACGTCACGGTGGTCCATTCGTGTCGGCCCGAGAACTCCACCGCCCACCACACTCAGGTCAACCGCAGCAATGCACGTCGGCCGGGCGGCATTGCAGCCGCGGGGAAGGAGCGGGGAAGGGCGGGAGCTGTTGGCAGAAGGGCTACACGTTCGTACCTCTAGCGGCGGAGATGTTCGGCCGTTGGGGTGGAGAGACCCTCACCAATATTGATCCTCACTCTGCTTCGCCGCGCGCGACGGCGCGTCCCCCTACCCGCCAGCTCTGCAGAAGATCGTGCGTTGTTTCATTAGGGGGTCATGAATTATTGGGGGCAGTGTTTGTCGGTCGCGCTGATGCGCTGGAATGCTTTTCAAGTGTCCTGCCGCGCACACCATGCGGCCGATGCTCGGACACAGCAACGGGCAGGTCTGTTTCCTGAGGACCTCATCTCTCGAGGGCCCTGCAGGGCGCAAACCCGCACGTTTGCATGCCAGGACCGGCCGTGAGGGATTGGTTTGGGAACGTTGTGTGAAGGGTCGGGTTTGGGTTGCATGTGGTGGTTTGGTAGTGTGTGCGGTTGTCGCTTATGTGATTGCATTTATGTCATTGCGTCTATGTTGTCGCTTATGTGAGTTTGTGTCGGACTGCTGCTGTCATTTCATGTCGTGTGGTGCGCTTGTGTTTCCGTGATTGCCTATCCATGTGCCTGCGTGCGAATACCATTCCCGACTCTAGATCAGATGTGCTGGTCGCCCATGCTTCTGAAAGCGAGCAAAACTCATAGCGCAACGGCAGGCAGAGTCTGTCGGCCTCTCATGAAATGGACTGTGTCAATCGACCAACTCTCAGTCACGCGACAAACATACCAGCACCATCCTCAGCGCCCGCCTGGCGCATCTTCCAGCGGCGCCGCCCGCCACGCACACGCAAAGTCGCACTACGTGCCAACGCAACAAACAAACGAGCACGGGCCCACCCCATCATCTGGCCATACGACTTGTCTGCCCACGCAGCCCTGCTGCGCAGCTTCTCAACCAGGCGGCTGAAAAAACCATTGGCCTCTCTGCCCCACACACCATCCACCGTGACGCACAAGGGGGTGAAGTGGATGGACTTGTCCTCGCACACACGCCTGTGGTGGGCCTCCTTGGCCTTGGCCTTGCTCTTGAGAATGGAGGCGGTCGATTTCTTGCGGTAGGAAGACGCATCAGCCTTTGTTACGCAGAGGTCAAGCGACACGTCCTTTTGCCGCTCCCACACCCCCCTCACCACCATTTCCGTCCGCAACCCCTTCTCGCCCTCCTCGGTCTCCACGATCACCACCACCTCCTTCCTGGCCGCCGACTCGCCCCAAGCCTTGGCAGACAGGTCGCACAGCACGTCCACCACCTCGTGGTGCCGCCGAATCACCAACCAACCCACCCACCCACCCACCCCATAGTTGAGGGCGTGGGCAGCTCCGCAGCCGTCGCAGTGGGTGGGCATCTTGGGAGGTTCGTAGGCGTACCGGATGGCCATGTTGTCGCGGAACTCGTCAGGCGTCAGGTCGGTGTGGTCCTCTGCGTCAGGCCGGCAAGTCACCCACCCGGCCGTCTTGGCCTCAACCGCCCGGTGGACCGCCCGTCGTCTCTCTGGGCCACCATGTGACATTTAAGAGACCGTTTGACGTGCATTGTCTGTGTCAGACTTCCCAAAGTTTTGTCCACAGACCGCTGGGGAAACAAGATCACTGCGATATAAGGTTGAAGTAAAGTCGCTTCCGGCCCAGGTTTTACACTCAGAATCATCTTGGATGAAGACATTTCCTACCTTTGTGGACCTGTTCCTGTTGCAATGTGTCTGTCTGTGTCTGTGTGTCAGCTGCAATAGTTATCCTCCTCCCAGGCTGCGCCCCGGCCGCCCGTCCTCCCGCGGTGTCGTCTTGAACCACAGGAAACACAAACACAATGATATCCAAGAAGCCAACAGCAATTCTGCTGACTTGGAGGCCTTG
Organism: Vitrella brassicaformis; assembly: GCA_001179505.1. Taxonomy (NCBI): domain Eukaryota; family Vitrellaceae; genus Vitrella; species Vitrella brassicaformis. The sequence continues at coordinate 26,431 of CDMY01000639.1, read as the reverse complement.
GAACGCCACATGGAGGTGCCATTCTACATATATCAAACGCCGGCAATGAAAGCGCTGTATCAGATGTGTCAAGAGAGCGCACGACAGATATTGTCGGGCGGATGGCCTGGCCGTCTCCCTCTAGATGACACGAAAAATATTGACGAGCTATATTGGTTAGACCAGTTGTGGAACGATTCTTGGAGGACGTCTGACCCTGACAAAGCCGTCGTCTATGTCCTCCCAATCTATCCAGGTCTGCGGACGAACAAGGCAAGGAAACCAGGCTAAGCGAATCATTATGTTGCATACAGTGCTTTTGTACCGAAAGTTGTGTAGAGAGAAAAACAGCAAGACCATACACGCACTGGCTGAACAGGCTGCAAAAGAGGTGAGACATGTTAGCGTACATGGCACGAGCTGCTCAGTTATCCAGGTGACGGAGACGCCGCAATGGGAGAGGAATGGCGGACTCGACCACATTCTAGTGGTGAGTGGTACTTGGACCCGGCTCGTGACAGATGATGTTCGTATCACACAGCTGTCCTCATGACGTATATATGAATTGCCATGCAGGCGAGTGACTGGCGTTTCAGGTATCCTGGTCACATGGAGATGGTACTTGGGAGGGAGTTTGCGACATTTGCCAGGAGAATCACACAGGGGCGGCACCTTGCGGACAACCGTAAGGAAGTGAAGGAGAAAGACCAGCCATCTGCAACACACATATAGTCGACCATCCTGTCCAACAGACAGGGGCCTCTTCGGATGTGCTGTCACGATACCCCACACGTATGAAAATCCTACGCAACTCAATGCATCGATGACTGGTTGTGTATGTCTGCATTCAGGTCCTCGCTGACGGCGCTACAAAAAGCATACCAGCCTTTTGAGAAGGAAAGTCTCCTGGAACGCGGGCTCATCAAACCTACCGACGTGTTTGAGGATGACCGACTAGGCTCGGCTTTCAACCCTCCCTCGAGACACGACTGGTTCGAACGCGACTACGCAATGTTCTTTCAAGGTTAGACTCAGGCAACTCAACTCTGCCGATATGTGTGCTGTGGTTGAGTGTCGAAGGAAAGGTGTATCACGGTCGTCCGTATCGACTGTTGGCCTTCGAAAGCTTGGCGAATTGGCGTTATAGGCCAGAGTCTTGCCCGGATTGTGTCACCGGAAAGAGTGTCTTTGTTGGCCTTTTTCGGCGCAACTTCAAAACTCAATTCCCGTTTTGTCCCCGTAGAGGGAGGATCATCGATCCAAATGGATTCAAAATGGGCAATTTTGAGCAATGCCAGGGCGTGAGCTACAAACGCTCACACCAACTCTTCTCAGCTTCAATCTTTCTGCATCGCCTGGCTAACTCAAAGTTGAATCTATGCTTTCCCGGGAGAGATGTGACGAGCTCGAGGGTTGCCGATGCTTTTTGGGCCCGGACGCTGAACGTCCTGATAAATGAGCTTGACGGCGTTTTCAAGTACGGCATCCCCTTCCAGTGCGAAATCCCATGGAGGTATGCAGAGAGGGACAGAATGTGATGTCATCACACGGCCCGTATTGTGGGGGTCGGTGCTGTTCCGCCTTACAGGAATTTCACTTATGCGATCGAGGGCTCTGTCTTTGAGCAGGACCCTCGCAAAGCGCTGCAGCCCGTACTGGATGAGCTCTACGAGGACCACCGAACCGTCACAGAGAAGCTGCGCCTGATGGACTACTATAGCAAAAAGATACTGTGGAATGCGCCAAATAGCGAGACAGCGAGAAGTGTGCTCCGCGCAATGACACGACAATGTCTCACTGACAAGACAAAGCTCGACTATATCAAAAGGACCAGCAAAGATGGTAGGCCATCCATACACGCAGAAAGATACACAACCGCCAATTGGGATCTCTCTGTGGGTGAAGGTACGGCGGCGAATGTGCGAGATCATCCCTTGTTCTTCCAATGTGCATTTGTCGACACATCAGCAAAACTAGAGGAACAACAGAAGCCGTGTCTGACTTGTCGATGTATGTAAATGCGTGTTGCCTAGAAGCGACCACGACTCACCCCGTAGAAGCCTTCTCCCTTTGATCGCGCCCTTTTTAAAACCTCCCAATATGCCACCAGTATAAAATGCAAACCACCGCCAAACCAGCAGAAAACATTCAAAACGATGTCAAAGAGTAAAAAAATAGGGAAAAATTTCGCCAACAATGTCGACACACTCAGTTGTATGCTCCACAATCCATTTGCCTTCACATAAACACACACACGCGCTTGCAGGCAGACATACCATCAGCTACGAGCATACATAACAGCCATACATTCATAGCACCACATTCATTCATGAGACGCAATCCATACGTATGTACAGATAGACTAGGGGTAAGATAGACGAAGAGACAGACACACAGAGCACGTACATGAACCAACCAACTGATCCATCCATCCATCAATCAATCAATCAATCGATCAATGATTTTCTACGATGTTTCCAGGTATTTCGGTGGTGTGCCGAGCGAGTTTTTGATGCGAAGTGGACTCCATCGCAGTAAATCCTTACACGGTCATGCATACGTCATATCAAATCGCGAACTCCTTACACGGTAAATCCTTACCTGGATGGTGATGGATGGATGGATGGATGGATGTGTGCATGGAGGGTGCGTAAGGGAACCCTTGCATGATGTGATGCATGCTGTCTGTAGCCAACGCACATGTCAGTGGAGCAGTCGAAGGGCTGCAGCCAGCCAGGCATGTGTGCATTGCAAGATGTGTCATAGAGACAATCTTGCAAAGTACAGAGAGCTGAGTGGGATAGAGCTGTCCAGAAAGCGCATAGAGCAGCATTTGCCTTTTCATGGTTGCAGCCGGACACCACAGGTCGATTCCCAGCCTTTCGGCTTTGGCAGCCTTTGTGCTTTTGTTGCGTATCGTGATTGGACTGTCGCTGAGGACATCACCTGACATCGCCCTTCCCCTGTTCCACGTCACGTCACATCATCCACACATCAGCCATCTACAGCCAGTCACCCCTTTCTCTCACACCCTGCCCGCACGTACAGAGAGGGCGGTGGCGCGATAGCGCCTCTCTCTGAGAGGTTCGACTGTCTGTATCTCTCGCCTTTCTTGCTTCCACACACAGACAGGCTCAGAGGAGGACGCTACCGTATCATTTTTGCAGCCCATCCAAGGTTCCTCCCTTGGATTTGCAATGTTTCCAATGTTTCAGAATTTCCTCCCTTTTCTAATGTGTATTTGCGTTCTTTTAAAATTAGGGGTTTGGGAGATCTTAAACCATCTTAAAAGAGGACATGAGGGCAGAAGAGGGGCAAAGTCCCCGGACGAGTGGGCCCCCCGGGTTTTCGCCCGCGGAAAATGGCAATTTCTGGTGTCGAAAAACGCGCTCGGATGTGCACGTCACCGAGATACCGGACAAATCGAGGAAAATAGTTGATTGATTGGTTGATTGATTGATTGATTGGTTGATTAATTGATTGGTTCATGTACATACCAGCCCCGACTGTCTGTCTATGTGAATGAATGTGGTGCATCTGCCGACACTGTCTGGCTGTTTGTCTGTGTGAATTATGTATGCATGTCTCTATGTGTTGTGTGTAATCTTATGTCTGTCTTTTGTGTGTGTGTGTGTGTGTGTGTGAATGTGTGTGGACGTGTGAAGGCAAATGGACTGTGTGGACAATACAAACGAGTGTTATCCAGCTTGATGTGTGAAGGACATTGGTTTGCGAGAGAAGAACATGGCAGGGAAGCTGTGATTCAAACAGCTCACGGGTTGCAACCCAAATTTTTTAAATTCTCTCTTTTTATTTTTTGTGGCTATTAAAATGTGTTCCTTGCTGTCGGAATTTTTAACATTGCTCCTCGATTTTTTTTAATTTGCGTTTTCCAGAATATTTTTCTGCGGTTTGCCGTTGTTTGAATATTCGGCACATTTGGAACGATTGAAAAATGATGTGGGGAGGAGGCTTGGACTTTTTTTTTTGGCATGGGAAATAGGCTTTGTCCGCAGGCGAAAATCTATCAGGCTTCGCCCGCTCCCCCCCTCTCCTCCCCTGAAAATTATAAAATAAAGAATCAACAACAACAACAGAAGAGTCTATCGCGCATTTCTACCCGGGCAAGAGCCCTTGTCATGCTTCTCTCTGGCCAGCCTGTCGCCGCCGCAAGGATGAGTGAATGCACGTTCTGCCGGAAGTCCACGAATCAGTTGCATGGCGAGCACGGCCGCTGCATACAACAAAGCAGGAATGTCCATCACACTCAACCTGCACAAACGCACACAGACGCACACACATGTTCCGAAAGTTCCGAAAGTACACAAAGAGACACCAACGTCGACAAACGGGCGTGGTGATTCTCGTGGTCTTCTTCTGATCGGCCTTATACTGAGATGAGCTTCTGAAGCTGGTCCATGAAGCTGTTGACATTCTCGTCTGGCAAGCGAACCGACAGTAGGGCGGAAAGCCGCACTCGTCCAGCCACTAGTCCAGGTGCTTGAGGAAGGCGGGGCAGCGTTGCGCGACACGCCGAAGGACGTGCTCCAGCAGACGCATAAAGGCGTGCATGAGACGTGGATGAGGGGATGTCAGGAGAGGAGCTCATCCACGTCTCATGGACCCGTGAGGCGTGCAGAAAAGCTCCCGCTCGTCGTCCTCCTGGTCCATCAGGGCGTCGTCTGAGCGGTGGAAACGGTGCAGTCAGTGATTGAGTGAGTGGAAGAGACGGTGACAGTGAGAGAACTGACAACCATTGCTGTATGTGGAGATGTTGGTAGGTCGACGTGACGTTCCAGAGAACCATCGGCACAAAATCGCTATCGGTTCCTTGGCCAATTGGCCTGGAAATCCATGGGAAGGCCCCAGTACATGTACCTGGCGTGTACAAGGTGGCCGTTGAACAGAGCCTCTGAGTTTGCAGTCGAGAGAGAGCGATGGGTGGATGGATGGATGGATGGATGTGTGTCATGTTGGCCTCCCTCCCTCTCTCTCCCTCCCCCTGTCTCCCTCAAGATCTGTCGGCAAGTGCGTTATCGGAAAATCTCGAAGCTGAGGCGGGCGGCCTCCTGCTGGTAGAAAACAATGAATGAATCAACCAGAGGGACAAGCAGGCAGTCGGTGAGGTGTCCGTGGGTCTCAGGAGGCCATGCAGATGCGTATGTTTGTGTATACATGATGTGCATGGATCTTTTGGATCAGGGGACGAGAGTGGGTGACTCAACGTACAAGCAATGAATGTCCGATGCGTAACGCGTCGTCTGCGGCTGTCGCGGTGCACACACGTCGTCCACAATACACGTGGGGAGAGGGGCGGGTCGTTCTCGCAGTTGTGAACCCGCCATGTGTGCCCAGAAGCCACCTTCGGATCTTTATTTCGTCCACCTCTCCTTGTAAATCCTTAGTAAAACTTGCAGCGAGACATTGGTTTACATCGATGCATTGTGAACATTGGACAAAGATTAGATCTGGGAGACATCGGAGACATTGATATCAGTCGAAGAGAAATGATGAATTAATACGTTGTGGTGCGGTGACGCCCCCCCACCACCAAATTCTTCTGCCGTGTCTCTGCGTTATCATGACAGACCGATGCGTGATTGACCTGGATATATCAATGCATTCGTTGCGTTGGTATTGGCTCTTTCACTTCATCGTGTCTCGATGTCCCAACGCATACGTACGTCTGCCTTCGCGGCTGTCTCTCATCTGAACAAGTGCTTATCTACTTGGCAAATCAAGAGGGTGGCCCGAGGGGCACCTCTGACGACGCGCTCTCTGATGCGCCAGCTAGCGCCAGCACCACTGCCACTCGCCTCGGTGGATGGCTGCTGAGCCTCCTCCGTCGCGCCACCCGTCACACCCCTTGACGCCGCCGTATCCTCGGCCTTGACGGCCTCTGAGTCGCCCTTGCCGGGCGCGTCGGCCATCTCAGGCCCACCACACGAACCACAAACCTGAGAGGCAGAAGCACACACAGCACAGGGAGAAATCTCGTGCTGTTCGTGTGTCTTCGTGACTGCCTTCGCGTACCTGACGAGCGTCTGAACAAGACGCGACACCCAGGAGCGACTGAACAGTCGCCAGCAAAATGCTCGGAGGCGGCTGAATTCTCTGCTTGTCTGCATAACTGTAACCTATATATCTGCAGCTTTGCCCCTCATGCCCCGTCGTCCTCGAAGTCGTTGCATGTATGTACTGCATGATGCTTGCTTGTGGCTGTCTGACTGACTGGCTGGGGGTGGAATGGATGGAAATCGATGGGAAAGGAAGGATTCGTTTATCGATGTACAGTCAGTATCGCCCATCGCCCATCTGTGGGCCTACTTTGTCGATTGGTACTGGTTTGCGCCTGTGAGCGCTCGTTGAGTGACGAACTGACTGTCTGAAGAGCCGTCTGAGACACGGCTTGTTTGCTTTGATTGGGGTTTGGAAACGAAAGGGCAGGTGCGGTGCTTACTTTTGGAAAGGCCTATGTACTAACTTCACGAAAGGAAGGCCGAACAAGGGAAGACAAGAGAGCGCAGGCCAGGAAGGAAGGCTGGCCGTGGCCGAGTTTGTGTCGAGAAACGCGTTTGCATGCAACCGCTGCAACCGCTGTTTGTAAAGCATGGCGCTAGTTGTACAGGGTGCGTACATAACGCCATAACGCCGTACGGGCAGTGTAGGAGCAAGGCATTTTTTCGAAGCCTCCGATGCTCTCATACCTTCCCTTCGAGTTTCTCTTGTGTTTGTCTTCGTCGATTTTCCTTTCTTTCCCTCCCCCCCCGTCGACTTGTGCTCTGACGGACAAAGAGACTCGTTCCCGTGTCGGGTTGAAGTGCTGAGTGTGTTGTCTTCGGCGTGTGATTGCTTGGAGACTCCCTCCGCAGAGTTGCCCCTTGCTGCCTCATTCCCTTCGAGTCGTTTGCTTTGCTTGTGCTTCGGCGCCTGGCGGACGACGACAAAGAGCCCAGGTGTGACATAGACAGATTGTGCTTGTGTGGCGTGGTGTGTCTGTGTCAGCGCGGAGACGTGTGCGGGATGCTGCCTGGGGTAGATGGATGTCATCTGAGTGGGAGGTGGACCTCACGGATCCGGGACTTACTTGCCTGAGTCTTGCCGTTGATACGGGTTCCTTCGGGGACGCCGCCGGTGGCTTCGTAAGTGCAAGGGTACGCCCGTGGGGAGAAGAGTCGCCGCGCAGAAGGCAATCCTTCGAAAGGGCTGTGAGGATCTTACCCCTTGGACACGTAACGGTGTGCATGTCTGTTTTTTTGAAAATGTGCGGCGGGCAACCGCCTGAAATGAAAAAATGCGGTGGAGGCAGCGAAGATTGCAAACGTGCGGTGGGAGACAGCAAGACATTTGAAAAGATGCAGTGGAGAGACAGGTAGATGAAAAAGTACATGATGATCAGACACTCTTTCAAGCTCCAGCACATGTGTGCTCCTCAGGATGCCCTTGAGAGCTGCCTCGACAGTGAAAATGTGCGGTCTTGTCGAGGAAATAGGATGAAAAACTGCGTCGGGCGATCAAACGAATGAAAATGTTCGGTAAGACCGCCGAGAATGAATTTGTGCGCTGGAGAGCGGCGATGTTGAAAAAATGCGGTTTGAAACCGCTGCGTGACAGGGGGGTAGGGGGGTAGAGGATCTCTGTTGAGTGGAGCTTTCCTTTGCGCTCCGTTCCCTCTGTGGTCGTCTGTGCGGTGCACCCAAGAGCCGAGGCGGGGTTGAGGCTGGCCGATGCCGAGGAGGAACTTGGGTCGGGGCCTTGACACCTCGTGAGGGCCGATGCCGAGGAGGAACTTGGGTCGGGGCTCTTCATGGCCGAACAAGAGATGAGCGTGGAGTGGCGAGGACTGCTCTGGTGGAGGGAGCGCCTCTGAGCCGTGGTCTGGTCTGCTGTTGTAATGAAGTGATTCGCAGAGACGCTTGGTCGGCAGCCTTGAGGATCTTGGCTGGCCCGCCATGTCGTCGCGCTGGGACTGATGCCGCCTGCATCTTTTCCCCAATTCGCAACGTTCCTGCAACGCTCTCGGGTGGCCTGACGAGGATGAGACGCGTCTCCTCTCAGCCCAGCTCGATTCGTCGGCTTCATGCCCTCGCATTGGCGCGGCTCTCTCCGGTGTCTCACTTTCTAGCTGAGACTCAGCCCTCCCCTTGCGTACGGAATGAGTGACCATGGATATTTCTATGACTGCGGCGCATGTACGCGCTCATAGTTCACCGACGGACGGACAAGCACAGACACATCGATCAAAGATGACGATGATTGTTTGGTTGCTGCGTGGATGGAGAAACTCCCCGTGTCTCGGGTGATATTGATTCATTCACGTGTGTCTCATTTGGTCCATGCCTCACAGTCACCGACGCATCCATCTACCCCTGGCGGATGGCACACGTCTGGTGCTCATGGTGGTGATGTCGATTTGTGACAACGTATCAAATCTTACACTACCACCACCACCACGTATCAGGGAAGCGGTGGGGGATTTTGAGTAATAGGCAGGTCACTCACCTGATTAGGCCGCCTCACGGCCGCATCCCTCGCTCCATCACCCATGAATCACTCAGATTGACTGACCTGCCGTCGGCGCTCTAGGCACGTTCGCTCCGCCTTTGGGTCAAACTGTGGCTACTCCTTGCTCGGCTCGGCCCTTCGGGCCTCGACTTCGCGATTTTGCGATTTTTCATGTCTTTCTGGCTTATCTTCCAATATAGTGTATCCATCCATTATGTCTCGTCCGTATCTTGATTCAACATCCGCACGCGGCCGCCTGTGTCTTCATACTTGCCTGAGGCGTCATGTATGGGTAATGAATAAACTGGTTCATCGCGGGGCAGCAATGTGAAGAGTGATATGAGAGCCACCACTCGCGATGACGGCCAGCTGCAATCCATGGTTTTATGCCTGCCCAGTGAAGGATCTTGCCCCTAGACACAGGCCATGATGTTTATTCCTTTTTCCCAACGCATGATACGCCTTTCTTGTACCTTGATATCTCCTCTTTGCTGGCAGCCAGGTTCATGAAATTCCACTTTCGGTCGAGAAAACCCAGCTGCATCGATGAATACGAAGAAAGTCTGCGTCCCAGTCGTTCTGCGTCACAGACCTACATTTCTGTTCAAAAACAGAAGATTCATTGGCAGCTGGCTGCTTTGTGTTGTCGACATGCGGCTAAATCTCGTAATGTTCAGACTGTGAAGGAGACGAATCAGTCCCTGCACCCATGCAAGAATCACCCACTTGCGAACGTGTCTCTCTTTTTTCTGTGGCGAATACCTCTGCTTTCTCATCGAGTTTGTTACGCCTCCACATAGTGAGATTAAAAACAAGCACCCCAGCGTTGAACATTTGCAGGTCAGCAGGCACGTAGATGTGCTTCCGCAATTTGCGGAAGTCACCGATTCCCACCGCTTCCCTGCAAGCGCCAAATATAAAACTTTTCACAGCCGCCAAATATATAAGACTTTACCTGAGTTTGAAGTGACGAGAGAAGCGTCGAGGGACCACAGCAAGGCCGGCCTCCTGGCCTTGATACCGAGTTTGACGGAAAGCGTCGAAGTACAGCTCAGAAATATCGCCCTGACAGGCATGACAGGCATAGCATACGGCTGTGGCTTGACGGCTTCAACGCTACCTGAATGATGGTGTCCGCGTCAAGCCAGATGGCGCGCTCGATGGGCGGAGGGAGTAATCGAGGCAAATGAAATCGAATGAAGTTGAAGAACACCTGAATGGCACATGCAAGTGTTGCGTTGGCCCTCACAATTTGTTTCGATCCTTTGCTACCTCGTCACCTTTTCGACCCCCTGCCACATTAGGCCGGGACACACCATGAAGCACGACTCTTCGTCTCCACTGATTTATCTCTTGATCTGCGTGCCCAGCGATCAACACCCCGCTCCTCATTTCCTCAGCGCTGGGGCTAATGCTTTCTGCACACTTCATCAGCTTCGCGGCGCAGTCTACATCACGGCTTGCAACGAATATATGTAGCTCAACCTGACGGTGATAAACTGAGTCTCGTACTTCTTGTAAGGTAAGTATGCACCTTGTTTTGCACTGGAACATGCCTCCAGAGAGAGCGCAGAAGAGCAAGCAGACCGACGTACTGGTGCCTATCCGTCGCCGTCGCCAAGTAGATGGTCGGCGGCGGGAATGAGCCAATCTTGCGCTTCGCGCTGGAAGGATTGGCACGCGTCGCGCTGGAACGATTCGTGCAGTGGCCGTCGGGAGGTTCTCCATTGCTGCGCATCACCCCGGAAGGTTCTCCATCGATTTGGACTTCACCGGGAGTCCACGAGGAGGAGTGATGCACCAGCAAGAGAAGACACACGGCGCTCACAGTCCGCATACTTCCTAGCTTCTGGAAGTGTAAGTAACTTAAAGGTCAGGAGCTGCCATCATTAGGAACGGACTCGCGAGCTTTTGTGCACTCCGTTTCGTTCCATGACAACACGCACCCTAACATGCAACACGCACCCTAACATGCAACACGTTTGGGTGCGATGTGTTTGAAGCAGCAGCGGTTTCAGGGAGCATGTTTGAAGGGGGTGTGGGCTAGTGTCAGCTTCATTCATTCGTTCATTCATTCATTCATTCGAGCGTCCTCATGAACACACAAGGGATTCATTCGGACGATGCACGCAGCACTGCAGGACACCTTGCGATGACCAGGGCGGCGAGTCCGGCTCACGAAGGGTTTTGATGGCAGGCAGCAGCGGTTTCAGGGAGCACCCTAGGCGGCCTGACGGCCAAGTCCCCTGTCGTCCGTCCAACATGAAACAGCACCCTAACATGCAACCCGGACACGCAGCACGCAGCACGCGGAGGGCAGATGCAGAAACAGGTGGATATGCAATGCGCTGCGAACGACAGCAACATATGAGCAGGCACACAATGTACATGCGCCCCCCCAGGCCACCCCAGCAACCTGAAGGCGGCGTGCGTGCGTGCGTGGTGCACCATGACTCCATACGTACATACGGCCCATCCCCAGGTGGCCAACCAGTGCAGATCGCCCAGTCACACACAAACACGCCCTTATAACAACCAAGCACGGGGTGCTGGGGGTGAATGAGAGCGCACCGCCGCCCCAGTATCCACGGCGGAGGGGCGGCAGGCGGCCGGCCCGTAGACATCCCCAGGGCACACCCATACACCTATCACCGCAGGGAAAAGCAAAGGGGCGGCAAGACAGACACACAGACCACGCCCACACCCACACTCACACCCCTACACACACGCACACCCACCCACCCACACACACACACACGCAGGAATACCAATACCTCACACGCATACCCACGCCCACACCCACACTCACACCCCTACACACACACACACACACACATGGAAGGCACAGTGTGGCGAGGAAAAGACCTAGTGGGGTGAATAGGGGCCCCTCCCTCAGACCTCGTCTCTGGGGAAGGGGCGGATGAATGGTGTGGCGGCCTCACTCTTGCCGCGCACCGTAAGAGCACACTCACGCCTGACTGCACACGACAAGAGGACCCACCATCGGGCCACGACACGGCCCGTCGAGAAATGCCTGTCATCCCTGTAGTGAGCTCCCTTCACTGCCTTCCCTAGCTTGTGCAAAAAAGTCTCCATAGTCGAAAACCAGCGTCCATACGACTCGAAGGCCAAAGTCAAAAACGTGTACCCTCCCCGTGCACAAGCGACCTCATACACGTCCCTCTTGCGCTTCTCGGCCACGCGAAGGGCCGAGCCAGGCCGCTGGTTGGTGAGGTTCCTGGGTTCGCCTGGGCGGTCGGCGTGGGTGGGGTGAGTGCCGGTGACGTCAGCCATGATCTTCGAGCCGTCATGCTGAGTGATCAGCATGGCCATCCGCTGTTTGTCGGTCGTTTGCGAGAGTGGGCACTGGTGGTCACGCAGAAGCTGCTCGGTCTTCACGCTGGGGCATCGGGCCTCCTTGCAGATGCGATAGACGGTCGCTTGGACGGTGTTGTGTCGGCTGGTGAGGTAGCCGCGATTGGGGCACTTGAGCATGTGGTCGCCAAGGGGGTCGCAGGGCTTCGTGCACGCCCCACACGTCAGGCCCGCTGGAACTGCACGTTCGTTGCAGGGCTGGTCGGGATAGCTTGCAGCCATCCCGACGCCCCGGGCCCCTTGCAGCTCTGCAGCCGGGCGCCGTCGGTCGTCGGACGGCCGGCGGCATCACGCATGGCGTCCAGGGCTGCCTGCAGGGAGTAGCAGGGAGGCGGACTCCTGCTGGTGCATGCGCTGGGTCAGCTTGGACTGCAGGCCGCGACGGGGCGAAGCATGAGGCTGCGGACGTCAGGCAGGGCCCAGGGGGTCGGATTGGGGCGATGGGGGATAGTGGGCGAGAAGGTGGTCGTACGCGGCCTGGATCGCTTGCACTCATGGCTGCGCCTCCAGCCCGGCGCGCCCATGCACCGGCATCCAGGCGATGCCTTCGTGGCGGGCGAGCACATCGGCCAACACCAGCGCCGCATCGAAGTACGCCGCTGGCGGATGCTTATGACCGCGTGCGAGCTTGGGGGCGACTCGTGGGTCTCTTTTTGCTTGTCGTAGCAAAATTACTGTGACATGCATTCTTCGGCGAATGTGAAGTGCATGTGCACAAAAGCGAAAGCTGTGTCTTGCTGCATTCTTCTGTCTGTTGAGGGTAAGTGGGACGCTGCTTTGTCGGCCCCAATCTCGCTTGTTTGTGGGTGCTTGACGGTGAAATTTGGTTCACAGTGATCAGCGATGCACGCTGGCCCACGTGCAGGTCATTGCGACGGCTCACGATGACAGTCAACACCGGCTTGTAAAATGCACAACATTAACAGGGGATAAACAGATTTTTCCAATTTAACGTTTTTCCCATTTAGCAGCGCCCCACTTATCCGAGGCCCACAGTATTGTGTAAGTCGGCTTGGTTTGATCTGCCTGCCTCTGTGAGCCAAAGTGGAAAAAAAGAGATTCCTTCCGGTGTTTGCCCGCCGACGCTGAAATGTGTCAGAGGGAGAGAAAGGAACAGAGCGCAACACAACTACAAACGGAAGAGAAAAAGGGACGAAGGGATGTCTTCGTCCGTCTCAATTAAACTGTGCACATCCACATCAATGTGTGTGTAAAATATGGACGGTCACTGTCCACACTCATCGACACTCATTAATTCTTAGGCAGCCGTAACTTCAATGGTCTCTCTGACGTTACCGGTCAGCTGTCCACGCCACGCTACAGGACACGCCAAGAGGCAGATAGACAGGTTCATCGACGGAGGGCATGAGTGTGGAGAGGGTCATAGAATGGTCGCACACAAGGCTTGTACATGGTCGAATGAACAATGGCGGCACCGTGGGTGGATGAAGAAGTAAATGCCGTCTCGAGACGCTATGGCAATCGTCGACACACGACATGCCAGTCTTCGGCCCAGCCACATCCGTCGCCGCGAAAGCGGGGGTCTTGTGAGACGCAGAAGGGGTGCTCACTGCCGCCGAAGGTGCGCCTAGAATCGATGCTCTGACACTTGGCCTCTACACGATCGGGGTGGATACATATCCCCTTCAGCGTGTACCTTGTCACCCCCCAACCGGAGCCCCTTCCTTCGCACTCGGTGACTTCACAGATATCACCCCTCCGGCACGAATAGTCGGCCGATAGGATGCTCCAGCGCGTGCCCCTTCTTTGCAGTCTTACCTTGCACTCTACAGACAGACAGACAAACAGACAAACAGGCAGGAGGCAGCAGAACCTCGCTCATCACAGCGAGATGCGAGAGAAGCAATGAGCACCCACCGGGCTTGCAGTCCTGACAGTTACTGGCTTGATCTTGCTGGAAGTGATGGGCACTGTCAATGACCTTCCCACCCGCGTTGGTCGCCAGCGAGCCGACGGAAGCGAAGATGCTGGCATTCGCGATAGGTGCACTGGCGGAATCCATCCTCGCCTCCATCTTCGTCGGTGGCAGCTGCTCCTGCTGACCTATATGTAATAATACCACACAAGAAGAAAGCAATTGAAGCAGTGGAAATGCATCCCTCCCCATAGTTGTTGCCAGTGGCCAGAATACCGTCAACGGCTATGGCACCCATCACATCTAGCCGAAGACGCATGCGAACACGAGAAACCATGCAAGGAACAGAAAGAGCAAACAAGCTCATTAGATACATGAGGTGTTTGCTCTCGAGTGCGCGGCGCTTACGCGCTCGGTCCGCTGGCTCCAGCACCGCCAGTGCATGCTGCGCCACAACAGCCAATCCGACGACGAAGAAAACGCCGAAGCCGAAACAAGCGCGGCCGTTCATTCTCTCAGCCTTCAAGTGGTAAGTCTAAATAAGAGTTTCAAGTCGCCGCAGAAAACGACCTTCGTGCCGTTACACGGCACTCGGAAATGGTGTGGTTGTTCAAAGAGATTCCTGCAGCAGAGAAGGAACTGAGTCTCCCCCACTCCACTTCTTGGCAGGTGGGAGCGCGTGACAGGGATGATTCATGAGTTGAAAGAACAATGACGGAACATGCAAACACATGAATAGGCTGATCGTTCCCATGTGTCTTTCACGCAAAGGCACTTGTACCACACTGTATACGTGGACTGTCTCGAACTCCGTCCCATGGAGATCTAGAATCTACTTCACGCCCACCTGACGGCCTTGTCTGGGCTCTGGTGCCGACAAAAATGTCTGTGTCCCTACGACAGATAGCCACTGGAGGCCGCATCGTCGCCCATTGCTGTGCGTCTCTCTGCATAGGCCTATGCACATATCTTCGGTTAACTTCATGCTCTTCCCGGTCAGTTTCAGTATTTATCATATCTTCGGTTGACTTCATGCTCTTCCCGGTCAGTTTCAGTATTTATTTATGTGAATTATCGGAGGCGCCCCGGCTTAATACCAACAATGTATGCTGCTGTCTTCGTCATAATCGTATTGTGTAAGTCGGCTTGGTTTGATTTGCCTGCCTCTGTGAGCAAAATGAAAACCAACCTTCCAGTGTTTGCCCGCCGACGCTGAAATGTGTCAGAGAGAAAGGAACAGAGCGCAACTCGTGGGTCTCTTTTGTGCATGTCACAGCAAAATTACTGTGACATGCATTCTTCGGCGGATGTGAAGTGCATGTGCACAAAAGCAAAAGCTGTGTCTTGCTGCATTCTTCTGT